>PVIU01007727.1:0-89357 GCA_004026605.1 Ondatra zibethicus
CTGGGTGGTAGGGAGGAGTACTCCCCATCTCTCCAGGTACATCCCAGCTGTAGGTGAGGTCAGAGGTTAGGGCATGAAAGTGCCAGTGTGTGGATGGGGAGGCGGGCAGAAGAGGGCTGTCAGAAGATGCCCCCTCCTCCCCACTCAACTAGGTACTGCACAGAGCCGTCGGGCCGCACTCTTCGAGCAAGTATCCTGACGGGGTCCCCTCGGGACAGGTAGCCAACCCCACCTCGGCCTCCTCCCCCAGTCCCGGGAGACAAACTAGGACACAAGGGGGAAGGGGGTGCTGAGCGTCCGGAAAGGCCGGGGGTGGGGGCTGGGGCTGAGGAAGGTGAGGCAGTCACTGAGTTGGGGGAGCTTCTAGGGATATCTGTGGGGAAGCCAATGTGAAGTTCCAGGGGTGACCTGGAAGAGAGAAGACAACAGTAAGATCCAACAGGCCAGATGTGGGTGGCTAGTGCCTTTAATGCCAACACTTGAGCAAGAAGGGCTGCCACCTGGGCTACAGAGACCTGTCCTACACGTCATGGAGACCACATGTGGGGCAAAGGAATGAAAATACAGTTTGAAATTAAGGAGCTTAAGCCCACAGAAGGAAAGGAAGGAGCTGACGTTAACAGGACAGACTCACCTGTCTGGGGGTGCACTGTCCCCAGAGGTCCCTGCAGTGCTGGCAGAAGGGTGGAAGGAAGCGAACATCCGGATGGGGCTGCTGAGGTGTAGGACAGGCAAGTCAGGACCTGAGGACGGAAGCTTGACTTCCCCACCAAGGGCAGAGTTCAAACAGTGACTAGTGCACTGGGTGTCGTTCATGGTACAAGTCTCTTAGAGACAAGAATTGAGAAGCGAAGGGGAAGAAGGAAAAGAATCGCAGGTCTGGAAAATGGAAATAACTGGGGCTCATCTCAATCAGGCACTGACCTGGGCAGACAGCGGGCGTCTGTGGGCCGGAAGTTGTAGCCGCTGCTGCCCTGATAACTCTGGTTAGGGCTGGGGGGTGTTGGAGACACTGAGGCCTATAAGAAAAGTCAGAGGGACCCTGTAATGATCCCTGATCCTTCTCATCCCAGCAGTTTGCCCAACAGGATTCCTTCCCCCTGCCCTTGTACCTGCAGACGAGCCCGCTCCCTCTGCTCCTGGGACCCATGCCGACTGTGTGCTGCTGTGGATGGCCCCAGCTCCTCCTCTTTCCCTTTCTGCCTCCTTCTCAGGGGTTCTGGCTCCGACCTCCGGCGTTTCCCCAGGGGACGTGAGACCCCTCCCCCAGGGCCCTGCCCTGAAGGGAAGCTGTAAGAGGCCTCCTTATCCCCCCAGCCCCCTCCCAGGCACCCCAATACCCCCCATTCCTATACATGTACCCTCCAAACCGATTCTATCCCCCCTGGACCAGTGACCTGGTGGGGGCTCCATCTCCAGTGATAGGCTCCACAGGAGGAGGGGTCCGAGTATGGAGACCAAAAAGACATTTCCTCTTTTTAATCTCCCTCCCTGAAATGAAACTAGGACAAGGAGAGAGTCAGCGGGCCAGTGCTGTGGCAAAGCCCCCCAGACTCCATGTCACCCCGTGCCCCTTTTCCTGACTACCGGTCCTTGTGGCTGTTAAGTGCAGAAAGGAGCTGGGAAGAGCGCTCTCCCTTGGGGGTGTCTGAAAGCTGAAGGAAGAGGGTAAAGGTCAGGGGGCAGTCATTCCTCTTCCTGCCCCACCCCAGGTCGCAAACGTTAGAGCCTTTACCTCCCCCAGGAGCAGGCTGTCCCAGTTCTCAGAGGTGAAGGGGAGGATCTCTCGGTCAAAATCGAAGTACTTCTTCTTACAGCAAACACTGAGATGGTAGAGGACAAGATGGGCTACGTCCACCCTAGAGGGAGCATGATGTCATCAACATTGTGGAAGTCAGGAGACATGGGGGTGCAGTGGCAGGCAATAGAATTGAGGGCACAGCCATCTCACCAGCGAAGCTGTAACCGTCGGACCTTCTCGGGGCCACCGCAGCACACACAGCATTCAAATTCATAGAATCTGGACAGAGTAAGGTCAAGAAGGCACCTCCTTCAGCCCTCCTGCCCAACAACAAGTGGCAGCGGGCGAGCTGGTGAGGAAGGCACCCTGGGTAGTCTCCCTCGGGCTCACCTGTCTCCGTAGAGGAGGGGCTTGCTCAGACACTGGGTGCAGGCCTCATGGAACCACTGAAGGCAGCGCCGGCACTGCAGCATTTTCAGGTTCCACCTCAAGAGGAAGATAGCCTTCCTGTGGCCTCTGCAGGCCTCGCTGGCCTCCACCGCCACGGGGCCCCTCACCCTCTTCCCTCCACCACCACCACGCCCGCCCCACAGCTCGCACCCCTCATCACTCACTCCCCAGGACCTCCACAGTAACAGTAGCTCTGTTGCCGGTTGCTCAGATGGCCAGCATCCCAGTCCAGCCCCTTTAGTCCATATGGCAGAGAGAGTTTCATGCCCAGCATGGCCCGTGCATAGGGCCCTTTCTTCAGTGCGCCTCCCCTCTGCAGAGGGACAGGAGGGGGCCTCAGAAGCAGGAGGGGAGACATCATGGAAGGCTCCCACAGAAAGGGGCAGAGAGCTGCCTTTACCTTGGTGGCAATCGCAAAGACACACTGGCGGCAGACCCAGGATGTGCCCTCTCCTTCTCCAGGGGCTGGGGCCCTGGGAACGTGACAATCCTGGTGATACGCTGAATAAGGACAATGTTGAGAGTAGACCACTGTGTGCATACCTCCATGGGCTTGGCACTTGGACACAGTGGCCTTCCCTTGTGCATTTAAATCCTGACCATGGTCCTGGCGGGGGTGTGTGCATTATCCTGCCTTTGCAAGCGAGTGAACAGGTTTACAGCAGATAAGGGCCTTGCCCGAGGAAGCATGGTTAGAAAAGGATGCATGGAAGCTACCTTCAATCTGGCGTGGCATATGTCACCTTCATCCTATGACTCCCTCTCTACTAAGAGATGAGGTGACAGGGTGAAGACTGGAGACACAACACCCATGCTAGAAAGGCTAGTGGCAATCCAGAAGACCCAGGGCAAATTCTACCATTCAAGAACCCTGCCCTCTCACCATGGCGACACTTCTCACAGCTGACCAGCTGGTTCCCAGGGACCACAGTCTCAGAGCGACAGACACAACAGAGGAGCTCCTCCCCAGGGACGGCAGCTATGAGGGAACAAAGTGTCAGGAGGCTGACTTCAAGCCAGCGCCGCTAGGTGTGCAGAGCCTCCACCCCCTCCAGCCTCTGCAGGTGTGCAGCGCCTCCCAGCCCCTCCAGCCTCTGCAGGTGTGCAGAGCCTCCACCCCCCTCCAGCCTCTGCAGGTGTGCAGCGCCTCCCAGCCCCTCCAGCCTCTGCAGGTGTGCAGAGCCTCCACCCCCTCCAGCCTCTGCAGGTGTGCAGCGCCTCCCA
Source organism: Ondatra zibethicus (assembly GCA_004026605.1). Lineage (NCBI taxonomy): Eukaryota > Metazoa > Chordata > Mammalia > Rodentia > Cricetidae > Ondatra > Ondatra zibethicus. The sequence goes on from PVIU01007727.1 coordinate 3,416, forward strand.
GCCCCTCCAGCCTCTGCAGGTGTGCAGCGCCTCCCACCCCCTCCAGCCTCTGCAGGTGTGAGGGGTCTCACCGGGGCTGATGTCCTTCCATAGAACCAGAAACTGGGAATCGTCCTCAAACTGGACCAGGCATACCTCCCGAGCACTGTCCACCTGGAACAGGTGAGCAAAGGTTATGAAGTGAGCAAGAGTCAGGAGAGTGAGGAGGTGGCAAGAGACCAGAGGTGACTCTTACCTTTTTGATGGTGCCCAAGTACAGCAGCCCATCAGTCCATCTGGCCAGCACATCTTGACCCTCCCAAAGTCGAGGTCTGGGGCCTGAGGGAGCAGGGGAGGCTGGATCCCAAAGAGAGGGTGCACCCAAGCGGCTCAGCCGGGGGAGCTGCGCCATTGCATCCTGGGGGGGTGCTAATCAGAAATAGGAAGGGGGAGTTAATGAATGTTAAAGCTTTCTGCTTTCTTTGCTTTTTCTGTCACAGGTAAGGGACCAAGCACCTCCAACCCGAGCCTCTTAATCCTTTAGACACCTAAGGAGATGGGTCACTCTGGCCAGCTTGACTCCACTCCTCTCCCTACAGCCTCCCCAGCCTAGCTGGTTCTGTAGCATCCTACCTCCCAGGGACCTCAGGAGAAGAGATGCTTGCAGGACCAAGGTTATCACTCAGGTTCACCTTTCCCAGCTGTTTAGAGTTATCCTAATTGGACGCCTTTTGGGATATTTTAGCTTTTCTGGATTTGTTTCCCTGAGTAGAAACAGCTGCCTCCCCGGGCCTGTGCGTCTCATTTAGAACCACTATCCAGGCGCCAGGTTATGTTAGGTCACCCTCAAATTTGAGGCTCCTTGCCCCAGGATTAGATAACTTCCCTGAGTGCCCCAGGAGGGGGGCGTGTCCCTGTCCTGGTCTCTACTCCCCTACACCGCTAGTCTGAGGAGGAATTTGAGTCATCCCAGCCCAGATCCTAAACCCGGACCAGGAGGCTGTCATGTCTCTTCCTGCACCGACCCCTGCTCCCTGCCCCCGCTCAGGGCCTCCCGCCTTCTTACCGGTGACAACTGGGGCAGCTGGGAGACAGGCAGGGGCAGACCCAAGAGACTTGGGTGAGCCCCGAGTGCAGGAAGAGTGCGTGTGGACGCCGGAGGGCGTGCAGGAGGAGGCCAGGGGGTCCCCGGGCCCAGCCCCTCCGTCCTGGCGGCTCTGGGGCGTATGACGCAGCAGCCAAAGCAGCGGCAGCGGCAGGAGGAGTCGGCAGAGGGAGGGAGGAGAGTGGTGGGTGGGGAGCACCAGGGGGAGGAGAAGCCGGAGGGGCGGGCAGCACCTCCGGCAGGCCCGGAGGGCACTGCACGGTTAGGGGCGCGGCCGGTCTGGGAGGACTAGGGAATCCTAGCAGCCCCCTTTTTGGGTGGGAGGCTCGCTCCAAGAGCAGCAGGAAATAACCCTCTTGGCAGCCAGCCTGCAGGTCAGGGCTGTGCCCCGCCCCATGCCACATCCGTTAGCTGCCCCGCCCCCGTGGCCACTCCAAGCTCCGCCTCCGCACGCGGCACCGCCCTCCCCATTCACACTTCCTGTCGCCCCACCCTTTTGCGCACGCGCGGCCCCGCCTGGGCGCTGCACCTGGGCATACAGCCACACCTCCCGCCGCGAGAACCCTGGTGTGACTGAACTCCTGGGCCTTGGAAAGGACGTCGCGGCTAGTACCGAGGCGGTGACGTGTCCAAGGGCAGCCAATGGGCAGCGTGCGGCAGAGGACCGTAGTTCGAACCGTTGGGCAGGGAAAGGGAGAGAATGTGGCGCGCACTGGCGCTCACACCAGACAAGGACATTTCTGTCCCTGGCTGGGCCTGGGCCCGGTGTGGACAGCTATGGGTACAACTTCCTGTGCTGAAGGATAGAAAAGGGGCATTGGGACAGCCAAGTTCCTGGCTAAGTGAAAGCCAGAGAAATGCCCACAACCTCACTCTGCAAAGCACACTTCTTGCTTACAGATATCTGTTCACACTGGGCGGTGGTGGTGCACGCCTTTAATCCCAGAACTCTGGGAGGCAGAGGCAGGCGGATCTCTGAGTTCAAGGCCAGCCTGGGCTACAAGAGCTAGTTCCAGGACAGGCTCCAAAAATAGAGAAACCCTGTCTCGAAAAAACCCCAGATATCTGTTCACAGTACCTTCCTCTAGCAGCTACTCGTGTTAACAAGATCTTTCTTTATACAATGAGGGCTGGAGAGAGGGCTCAGCTGCTAAGAGCACTTACTGCTCTGGCAGAGGACCCAGGTGCTGCTCCCAGAACCCACCAGCTGCTCACAGCCTTAATTCCAGTTCCAGAGGACCTAAAGCTCTCTTCTGAATTCAAAGGGCACCAGACAGACACATGGTGCACATGCATACACACCCAGGAAAAACAATTATACATAATAAAAAAATCTAAGAGTAAGGAAAATGTCTTAAGCCTGCAACAAAATGTCTTTATTTGATAGTTAGGTACATAATGTTGTCCACCAAATAAAAGCATCTTTCACTCACACACACACACACACACACACACACACACCCCAAAACACAGACACATGACACTCGCTTGCTCGGGAATCAGGTGCTGGCTCCAGCTTCATTTCTTATTAGCCTGAGCAGTACCAATGACACACTGGTTCACCTGTGGACAATAAGGTTATACAACATCAAAGTTTGCAAGGTAACTGGAACAATCTGTCCATTCTACCCTTAGCCCCAATGCTTGGGCTGCCCTCCAAAATGCTGATATAAGGGCTATGAAAGTAGGCTCAGCCTGGCTTCCCTTAAAGATAACTGTCCTATGTTCACTAAGCCTGGAGGAGGTCAGGTCAGAAGCCTAAAGAGATGAAGCCCTATAGTGCTGGGTAGCTTTGTTTTTTTTTTAAATATTTATTTATTATGTATACAGTGTTCTGTAAGTATGTATGTCTGCAGGCCAGAAGAGGGCACCAGATCTCATTATAGATGGTTGTGAGCCATCATGTGGTTGCTGGGAATTGAACTCAGAAGAGCAGCCAGTGCTCTTAACCTCTGAGTCCGTGCTGGGTAGTTTTTATGTCAACTTTATGACACAGACTAGCTCTCATTTGAAAAGAGAAAAACTCAACTGAGAAAATATCCCATCAGATTGGCTTATGAACAAGTAACTTAATTTGTGATTGATACAAGAGGACCCACAACTCAATTGTGGGCACTATCACCTAGGCAGGAGGGTTCTGGGGTGGATAAGAAAGCAGGCTGAGGAACAACCCCGCACTCCGGAGGCAGAGGCAGGCGAATCTCCGCCTGTCTCCCTGTGCTGGGATTAAAGGTGTGAGCCACCACCAAGCTTGGGGGCTGTTTTTCAGAGCAAAGTAAACAAGGGACAAAAGTACATACATAGGGACAGAGTCAGAACACAGACAGACACATCTATATAGGGACAGAGTCAGGGCACAGACGCATCTACATAGGGACGGAGTCAGAACACGGACAGACACATCTACATAGGCTATCTGGTCATTTCTTCTAAAAGTATTAATTCAGAAGGCAGTAGTTAAAAATGGAATCAGTGTGCAGTACCCAAGATGCCTATCAAGTTTTAATTCTGTTTGGATAGATGTACCCCAGCCTAGAAAACAGGAGTCATGATGGAGATGCCGCTAAACAGCCAGCTGACATGTGGGCAGGTGTGGTGCTTTAAATGAGCAGGGCCCCATAGTCTCATACATTTGAATCCTTGGTCCCAGTTGGTAGACCTGAGTGGGGAGGATTAAGAGATGGAGCCTTGTCAGAGAAGTGCAGTGGGGGTGGGAGTCTTTGAGATTCCAGGCCCAGTCTCTCTGTTCTGTCTCCAACCCCATTTACCTGCCTACTGCTGTGCCCCATTGCCATAAAGACCATGGACTTGAGCCCTCTAAAACCCTAAGCCCCCAATAAACTAAGACAGCAGTTTATTTATACCTTGGAGGCAAAGCGCAATGAATTGAGAGACTCGGAGACATTCTCTTCCAAAGGGGAAATGTTCACAAACATGAGCCTGTGGAAAGAGAAGGCCAACGCCAGCATCAGTGGTCTGCCAGGCTGAACACACACACGCGCGCGCACGCGCGCAGACACAGCTATCTCTCTGTCCTCCTCATCTTAAGACTGGAGTTCCTACAGCCCCTTCAGTCTGTCCCTTCTACTCACATCTTGGCACTGCCACCCAGTGAGTTCTGCAGCAGGTAGGTAAGCTTGCTGTTCCGGTAAGGTACATGAGACTCCTGCAGGGTAAGGGCACAGGCAGTTAGGCTCGGGCGGGATCTCCACAGCTCATGGTGGCTGGCCCCTGCCTCACCTGCCCATGCATCCGCTCCTACCTTATTGCTCAGGGCCATTATGACCAGTCCCAATGTAGACAGACTGCTGTTGATGGCCTGTGTTTCCCGAAGACGGTCACGCTCCCCAGGACCTAGGGCTAAGCCAGGGTCTAGCCGCTCACTCCCAGCCAGGTCTATAAGGTTGAGGGGAGCGCCACACTGCAGGCCCCGAGCAGCATGCTCCCCAGAAATCTGCAGCTGGAACACACTGTGGCTGCGTGATGATCTCTCATTCTGGGCGGTGCGGGCCACGGCCCGATTCTGGCGAGCCAAACGGAGCAGAGCCTCCACCTGGGGATTGTATTAGCAAGGCGTAGAGGCAATCAAAACTTAGGACATGCTGATGAAGTCTGGTAATGAGTCCACCCCTGCCCTCTTGGAGAGAAATCAGACTAGCAGATTGAGTATGAACACATTTAGACAGAACAGCCTGGGTGGGTCTTATACAGCTACAATGCCAACCACTTGGGAGGCTGAAGCAGAAGTGACAGTCCAAGGACTGCTTGAGACACAGAGGGAGTTCTAGGCAACTTGGTGAGGCCATGTCTCAAAATAAAAACTGACCAGGTATGGTGGCTTGGGCCTATAATCCCCAGCACTCAAAAAGCTAAGACAGGAAGATTGTATTGAGTTCAAAGTCAGCCTGGGCTAGAATGCGAGATTCTCAAAAGAAATAAAAGGACAACCCAAGTGGCCTCACTGCCTGAAGACCACAGAGAAGGCGCGACAGGGCAGCCCACCCTAAGAGCCCGAGACAGAGACAGCCAGGTAACCATCATGGTTGGGGTGGACTTAGCAACCTGAAGAGCGGAAGAGTCCTGGTGCCCTGGGGCGCGCCTAGTGACACCCACCCTCACAGGCCATCCTTTGTCCTTCGGTATGCTTGTTCGGTATGCTTGTGTCCTCACCACCCCGCCCACATCTCCCACTCCAGCCCCCACTTGCCCTCACCTCTTTTTCACAGGAAACAGGGACATAGCGTGCATTGGTGACGGTGAGCTCCTCACTCCCTGGACCTGCTCGACGTATCTCACATTCGCCCCCTTGCCCCTTCCGGGTCCCAGTGGCTAGCAGGTCTCGGACGGTCTCATTGTAGATCTCTACGTAACTTGCCACAAAACTGTATGTCCAGCCCTGGCCACCCATCTCCTGGGCCACGGAGAAAAGATGCCGCAGGGCCCGAGGAATCAGCCCCTCCAGTTGGGGGTCTCCCCCAGGCCCACCCTCCATAGTGAAGGTCTTGCCACTGCCTGTCTGTCCATAGGCAAAGATACACACAGGGTAACCATCCAGTGCTGACTGGACAAGCATGGAAATCTCCTCAAATACTTCTTCCTGCTTGCTTCCTGGTGGGAATACCCGATCAAAGGAGAAATCATGGCGGGTAGTGGGTGCTGGTGCCCCGGTCAGGGTGGCACGTCGATCATCAGACCGTGAGAGGCTAAGGTGGGTTGGGGGATCAGAGGGTCCAGCAGGGCCATGGGGAAATAGGAGGAAGCCAGGGGATGGAGTGGGCTCCCCTGCAAGGACAGGGCGCACCCGGCAGAATACCCGGATATTGCCCTTGAGTTCCTGCAACTGGTTGTGGAGTCGACGGCGCTCCATCTCCAGGCCATGCAGCCGGTCTCCTTGCTCAGCCAGTAAGGTCACCTGGGCTTCAGTCTTCTGCCGCAGAGATACCACCTCTGCTTCGCTGCTTGACAGAGCGGTTTCTGAGGCCTGTAACCTCCTCTACTCAGAGCACAGGAACAGAAGGTGGGGTACAAATAGTAATTAGAACAAGGATTGTGCCAAAATGGCGTAGGTCTCTTGTCGCATGGTTGTCACAGTCTGGTAAAGAGGTAAGAAAGCCAGGCAGTGGTGGCACATGCCTTTAATCCCAGAACTTGGGAGGCAGCCAGCCAATCTGGTCTACAAAGCTAGTTCTAGGACAGCCAGGCTACATAGAGAAACCCTGTCTTGAAAAGCCAAAAAGTAGGTGCTGGAGAGATGGCTCAGTGGTTAAGAGCACTGACTGCTCTTCCAGAGGACCCGGGTTCAATTCCCAGCACCCACATGGCAGCTCACAACTGTCCGAAGATCCAGTTCCAGGGGATCTGACACCTTCACACCAATGCACATAAAATAAAGTTAAATAAACCATAAAAACAAAAACAACAACAACAAAAAACCCAAAAAGTAGTTGGGTGGCAGAGGTAGGCGGATCTCTGTGAGTTCGAGGCCAGCCTGGTCTACAAGAGCTAGTTCCAGGACAGGCTCTAAAACCACAGAGAAACCATGTCTTGAAAAAAACAAACCATGTCTCGAAAAAAACAAAAAATAAAATGCAACCAGCGGTGGTGGTACACACCTTTAATTCCAGTACTCAGGAGGCAGAGGCAGGCGTATCTCTGAGTTCGAGGCCAGCCTGGTCTACAGAGAGAGTTCCAGGATAGGCTCCAACGCTACAGAGAAACCCTGTCTCAAAAAACCAAAATAAAATAAAATGCAGTAAGAAAATGGATGTGGAGCTCCTTGGACTACAGAGATCACTCAGTGAATAAAAGCATCAATGTGAAAGCAGGAGGCCCTGAGTTAAAACTCCCAGCATGCATGTAAGAAAAGTTGGGCATGGGGCTGGCTCAGGGCTTAAGAGCTCTGATTGTTCTTCCAGAGGTCCTGAGTTCAATTCCCAGCAACCACATGGTGGCTCACAACCATCTGTAATGAGATCTGGTGCCCTCTTCTGGCCTGCAGGCATATATGTGGACAGAACACTGTATACAAAATAAATCTTTAAAAAAAAAAAAAGAAAAAGAGAAGCTGGGCTTGGCTCCATGTACCTGTAATCCCAGCATTGGGGAGCTGAGATGGGCAGATCTGGGACCCTGCTGCTAGCACAGCCAAAACAGTGAGCTTTAGGTTCAGTGAATCCCTCACCCCTTGCTGCCAAAAAAAGAAAGAAAGAAAAGAAGGTGCGGAACCCTAGCACTATGATAAGGAGAGCGAAGGCTTAGCCAGGAAGACGCTATCAGAGTGGCACAACAAAGGGGGAACGTGCTATCAAAAGTGCCTCAAGTCATTAGAGACAGTAGAGCCAGCTAACTGGAGAGATGCCGGAGGTGTGAGCAGACAGCCTGAGGAGTTGAGTATAGACCCCCGCTGGAGAAGGAAGGCCTCCTGGGGTTTCTGGGAGCCTGAGGAGGGGAGGGAGGCAGCGCTGAGCCCAGCCCTCACCTCTTGTTCCTCCAGGCAGGTGGTCAGTGCCTTCCGTTCCTCCTGCAACTCCAGCTTTTCTTTCTGCAGCTCCTGAGCCAATCTTTCCTTGGTGTCCAGGCATTCCTCCAGCTCCAACACACGGACACACAGAGTCTCTAGCTTCTGCTGGCTCTGCTCAGCCTGGGTCCGAACACTGGCCAGCTCCCCTGCCAGGGTGTCCCGCTCTGTCCCCAGCACCGTGGCCTGCTCCTGGGCTTCTTTGAGTTGCTCCCGAAGCCCCTGGTTCTCCTGGTCCAGCTTCTGAGTCTTCTCCCGACAGCGTTTCAGCTCTTCATTGAGGTCACACAGCTGGCCCTTCAAGTCCCAGGCAGGACGTTTGCCAGGTCTCTTCCCTGCCACCATTGGGGCAGCTGATGCTGACAAAGCACAGAAGAGGCATGGGTCAGGAGTCTGCCTCTACCCGCAGGCCTCCAGACGTCACACCGCATCCATCTCTCTCTTCTCCAGAAGGAAGGCAGCAGATCCTCTCTGGGCACTCACCACCTCGGCTTCCCATCCCAGCCTCTCACCCCATGTGTATGTGTCACCTACTGCCAGGCTTCTGGGCAGGAGCAGCAGGAGCAGCAGGAGCAGCAGGCGCTGGCTTTGGGTTCTTCAGCACTAGAGAATTAGAGTTGACATGGAATTATAGGTTGGACACGCTAGGACACACCTGTAATCCAGCACCTGAGGCCAAGGCTGGAGAACGGCCAGTTCAAGGTCAGCCTGAGCTCTAGTGAGGCTCAGAAGGACAAATAAGCACAAAGGCTGGGCTAGGGAGATGGCAATGACGCTCTCACAGAGGACCCAGGCTTGGTTTCCATCATCCCTCTCAGGAGACTGAGAACCATCTGTAACTCTAGCTGCAGAGGAGTCAATACCTCTGTGCACATATCTGCTCATACACATAAAGTAAAAAAAAAAAATAGATCTTAAAAACAAACAAGCCCGAGGGTTGTGTGTGGTGTGACTTCATGGTAGAGCACTTCCTGACATGTGCAAGGCCCTGACTTGCTCCCCAACACCACCCCTCCCCTACAGAAAAGACTTGCAGGACCAGAGCTCCTTGGCAGCCACTCTCCCTCCCACGGACCGACCCCCAGTCAGCCCCACCTTAAGCACTATTACCTGAAGCAACAGTAGCACAACCACGAGGTCCTGTCTTCTTAGGGCCTTTCTGAGCTGTCCAAGGATGCAAGAGAGGAAAAAGTACAACACCCACTGCTGTGGGAACTCCTTCAGCCAACAGCCTGCTAGATACCGGCCCACCGTGGGTTCAGGCTCATGTACGCTAGATACCGGCCCACCGTAGGTGCGGGCTCATGTACGCTAGACACCGGCCACCGTGGGTTCGGGCTCATGTACACTAGATACCGGCCACCGTGGGTTCAGGCTCATGTACAATAGATACCGGCCACCGTGGGTGCGGGCTCATGTACGCTAGACACCGGCCACCGTGGGTGCGGGCTCATGTACGCTAGACACCGGCCACCGCGGGTGCGGGCTCATGTGCTAAGCGCAGATGAAAAGTGTGTGCAGCCCCTTTTCTGTTGGGTTCCAGTCCCGTTCCCAGCACACACAGAGGATAGCCGACCGCTGCTCTTACTGTGAGTTTGTCCCCAGATAAATAAACCTTTGTTATACTCCATTCTGGGCAATTGTGGAACTCTTCAATATGACTACAGCCCGCTCTTGGGTAGCACACACTGATACATATTTTCAGGGTTAGAGAGAACTCTCCTTGTCCTGTAAGTCTCCAGCCAGCTCCTAATGTCCCTTGTAGGACCAGACACAACTCACTACATCAAAACTCAGCCAGTAAAGAGTAGGCAGAGCTATGCACACAGTAGCTGCTACTGCTCATGTCTGCGTTCACAGCATGTCTCCTCAGACTCTTTCCAAGCATAAACAGCTACCCCTGAAGAGCTAGACTTCGAAAAAGAACTAGACTTTGAAAAGAAGAATTTCACTTAACAACCTTTGTGCCTTTGAAATTCTGAGCCAAGTGAAAAGTTATTATTGACTCAAACTAGATAAAATTTGGAAGAAAAAAGATAGCAAGCAGTTCATGCCTCACTCTTGGTCCAACCCACCCGGAACCCACCTGCAGTAGGGCCCTGTGTCTGTGACACTGTGCTGAGCACTGGTCCTCTGGGGCGGGATGTTTCAATTTTAGTCACTGCACCCAGGCCTCGTGTCCGTTTCTGGGGAGAGATAAGGATGGGGTTCCATAGTGACCTGTCCTTGTCCCTCCCCCCTTTCTCACTCTCTGCTCTCCAAATACATCTCACCTTTGCAGGTTCCAAGGCATCCTCCATCTGGTCAGGACCCCTCTTGAGTTTGCTTCCTGGAAGGGGCAGTCGGGAGGAGGCCTTGACCAGGGTTGTCTTCAGCTCGAAGTTCCTCTTCACTTCCAACAAAGGGGGTCTCTGTTAGAAAAAGAGGCTCTTAAACCAGGACCACGCTGGGCATGGTGGTACACGGGAGGCAGAGGCAGGCGGTTCTCTGAACCTGAGGCCAGCTTGGTCTACAGAGCAAGTTCCAGGACAGTCAGGACTAGGCAGAGAAACTCTGTTCTAGAAAATCAAAACAAAAGACAGGGTCAAAGCCCACAAATTCCTCTTTTTTGGAGCCCCCCCACCTTAATTCAATATTGACTATCAGCAAGCATTAACTGAGTTGGACTGTGTGCCAGTTAAACGGCACAAATGGATGGAGAGCATGCGAGGAGTGGGGCGCCCTGCAGGGGACGCTAGAGGGAGCTGCCACAGCTACAGAGCAGAGACCCTGGAAGACAAACAGCCTAACGCACAGTACGGCTTTCTAGTGAAAGCTAGGACCATGGAGTAGAGCAGGCTGTTTACAGAGTGTCATTTTAAACACTTCCTCTCTAGGCACCATTATTAAATACTTAACTCTGCAAACGGGGGAAGGCAGACACCCGAGGGTGAGATGCCTGTCTGAGGTCATGTCTGTGCACTGTGCACATACAGTACTAGTGGAGGGAGGCCAAGAAGAGGTTGTCAGACCCCTCAGACTGCTGTGAGCCACCATGTGGATGCTAGGAATTGAACTCAGGTCCTCTGCAAGCCCAAGTATGCTAAGCCATCTTGCCAGCCCCTCATTGCTTTCTTATATATCCCTGGCCCACCTGCCTAAGGATGGTTCCATCCATAATGCAGGGTCTTCCCACACCAACATAAATCAAGACAATTCCCGGGTTAACGTTTCCACCATACATGTTCTCGGGATCCAATTCGGGTGGTCAAGCTTGGCAACAAGCGCCCTACCTCTCACTAGCCCTTTAAGGTACAGCGGATGCAGTCTTAAGGATGAACAGGTTAAGCCGGGCGGTGGTGGCGCACGCCTTAAATCTCAGCACTCGGGAGGCAGAGGCAGGTGGATCTCTGTGAGTTCGAGTCCAGCCTGGTCTACAAGAGCTAGTTCCAGGACAGGCTCCAAAGCCACAGAGAAACCCTGTCTCGAAAAACCAAAAAGAAAAAAAAAAAGGATGAACAGGTTTCAGGAGCATGGCCAAGGACAAGCGCCAGTAAAGAAGCAAAAAGGGGCACATGGAATAAGAGCACTGTCCTGTTCAGATCAATGGGACACCAGAAAGGGAGGAGGAAACCGGCCAGATGGAAGGAACTGCTGGCTGCTGTGGTGAGAAGTCTGGATGCTCAGGGGAAGAGGCACCGTGAGGCTCTGGAGTCAGGAGAACAGGACTAGATGTGTTTTGAAGAACTGAACTGTGGGTCACACGTGGCAGCACTCTCTGACCTAGCACTCAGGTGACTGGGACAATAGGATCATAAGTTGGAGGCTGGCTTGGCTGAACTACAAGCAAGATCTTGTGGGGAGAACAAAAAAAAACAAAAAAACAAAAAACAAACAAACTGAGCATTTGAAAATGAATAGATGTAGGAGAGAAGATGCGTAGCAGCCCATGCAGAGATGTATTATCCATGCACAGGGGCTGGCAGACAGCTCTTGGCCAGGAGTGGCGCACACCCAGTCCCTGCCTCCTCTGTGCTTATTCTCTAGGGTGACTGCCAAACTCTTGAATCACACTGAGTGCCTGGGACGGAACCTGGCTCCCTGCATCGAGTGACAAGGAGCAAAGGATGCGTTTGGGCACCAGGGCTGCATGCTGATGGGACTCAGTGAGAGTTTCCAGTGTCTGAGCACTGAACTGAGTCCCAGGGGAGAAGCAGGCGAGCATTAACAAAGCTGGAGGAGGGTGGCCAGAAGCCAGCGTTGGTGTGACTAGGAACTGGCTGGGGGTTGGGTGCGCAGGAGCTAACAAAGTCTAAGCTGACCCCAGGGTGCCAACTACAGTTCATTACCACAACAATGGAGGAAGGTCTGATTCAGTACAATTGTTTTTAACTATTGCTCTGGAGAGGGGGCTGAAGGTTATTGGGGGGAACAGAGTATTAGCCAGCTTACTGGCCAGAATCTGTAGTCTGCCCCAAACCCAAATCGCTTGTATATACTGGCTGAGCTTGGGGCATCAACCAAGTATATCCAGCAAGTATATCCAGCAGCTGAGCCCTCAGTCTGGATCCCAGCATTGTCTGTGCCCTCTTACCAACTGTATTTTTGGTTCAAAAGTGTTTCACTACGAGGACAGATATGTTAATTTCAACATATAAAAGGTGGAATCTGGCTGGGCAGTGGTGGCGCACACCTTTAATCCCAGCACTTGGGAGGCAGAGGCAGGCGGATCTCTGTGAGTTCGAGGACAAGCTACAGAGAACCATGTCTGAAAAACAAAAACAAAAAAGGGGGGGGGCGAACCTGGAAACCATAATGAAGCCTGGAGAGGGGTTCTGACTACATAAGCCCTGGCCGTCCCATGTGTCACTGACAGTGAGGGGAACTAGTCAGCTCACCTGGTAGTGACTTAACGCAGAAGAACTAAAACATTTAATGGCACACGCAGGGTCATCAAAGCGGAGTCCTGTAAGAATGAGTTGTGAGCTCCTCATATTCCTGTACACACTGCAACGCCTAGCGAGCCCAGCTGGCCAGGCCCGGCTTCAGAGAAACAATCTTTGTAGGCGTGCGGCAGACTGAGAGGGCGAGGCAGAAAGAGATCAAGTTCAAGGCTGGCCTAGGCAACTTAGCATGGCTGTGTTTAACCAGAGCTGGAAAAAAGACAAAAGACTTTGGGAATAGCCCGTGAGTACAGCGTGCAGCAAGAGCCATTCAGTCTCCTGCACAAAAACAAAACGAGACCAGCAAGGTAGTTCAGGAGGTAAGGGCGTTCGCTGCCAAACCTGACACCTAAGTTCAGCACCCAGAACTCACAACTCCAGAAAGTTGTTTTCTGCCTGACCTCTGTAAGCATGCCACGGCACACGTGTCCCTCTCCCCCTCCCCCCCCATGCAAGACTTAATACACAGCTTTGCTTTGCTAGGATGAACTCACACGCTGACAGCCGCAGCACGACTTGTATGGCGAAGAACACGGACATGGGCCCGCTATGGCTCATTTCCCTCGGCTACTGTGCACTTCAGCTGACTGTGTGCAGAGGTGTTAAAAGCTGTCCTGGCCAGCAATCCTCAGTACATAAAATCCCTGGTCAGCCTCCTCTACATGGGTGGGGGCGGTGGGCTATCCTTGAAAAGTGACCACAGTGGTAGGTTTAGTTTTGTTTGTTTGTTTTTTGGGGGGGGTTAAGACAGGGTTTCTCTGTGGCTTTGGAGCTTGTCCTGGCACTGGCTCTTGTAGACCAGGTTGGCCTCGAACTCAGAGATCCGCCTGCCTCTGCCTCCCGAGTGCTGGGATTACAGACGTGCTCTATCACCACCCAGCCAGTAGGTAGGCTTTTGTTGGATCTCTTTCCCAATTCTGTACTGCCACATACTGTCTAATGATTGAGTGGTATCTACAAGCCACGTGCAGGCCAGGCTAAGCCATGAACGAGGTGGAACACGAACACATGTGTAGATGACAGCGGTACACCACAACGTCAAAGAGGTTAGACACCCCTGACAGTGATGTCTAAAAGATGATGCTAGCATGGTTCCCATACCTTTCTACAAAGAAAGTGACACCCCCACCCCCCAAAAAAGTCAGGCGTGGCGATCAGACACTTTGGCGGCAGAGCAGGTCCATCTCTTGAGTTTGAAGCCAGTCTGATCTACATAGCCAGTTCTAGACCAGCCAGAGCAACATGGTTAAGACCCTGTTTCAAACAAACAAACAACTTTATTGCTGATGAAAAGCATTACCTTTGGGGCTTGGTTTTTGTCCTCCAGTGACTTATTTGTTATGGACACCTCTAAGCACTATAAACGGTATTTCTCTCCCTTCTATAACGGCAGACATGGTGATCGACTCTCAGAAGCATTTAACATTCACTACAAGGACACACTCAACCCTTTCCAGAAGATCCTAGACGGAAGCTTTTCACTCTGCTCAACCATCCAATCAGTGTACAGCAGACACTACGAATTTCCTCCAACCCCCAAACCTCCTCTCTCCACAGTGCTCCCTGGCAGATACTGCCTTTCACTGTCCTGCTCTTTGGAGCGAAACTTCTGAAAAATGGTATCCAGAGCAGTGTTCCTCCACCTGCAGGCCACCCCTTCACACGGGCATAGCAAAACCACAGCTATGAAGCAGCAATTGTTTCCGTTGTGGGGCCGCCACAACATGAGGAACTGTACTAAAGATCACAGCGTTAGGAAGGCTGAGAGCCACTGACACAGGGCACTCATTGCGTTCAATTAATCTTCTAAACAAATTTCACTTCCACCATCCCAACAAAACTGCCATCCTCCAGGCGGGTAGCGCAGGCCTTTAATCGCACTTGGGAGGCAGAGGCAGGCAGAGTTAGCCTGGTTACAGAGCAAGTAGCTGCATGATTTCATAATGTGTTTCTTTTCTTTATTTGTTGAGACAGTGTATCGCTGGCCTGAAACTCACCCAAACCCTGCCTCAGCCTCTTCCGGTTGACCTCAGAAAGGTTTTGTTGCTTTTGGCAGGCGGGTTTTTGGATTAAGGGTTCCTGGGTGCTTGCCTAGCACCAGCCTTTAATCACCGTCCTCCTCCTCCACCTGGCTTTCTTCCCCTGAACTTGCCCGAACCCTTTCTCAGCCAGCATTCACTGCCTTCCAACAGAGTTGCACAGCTTATTGACTTCTGCCTCCCCAGTGAAGATCAGCTCATTGGTGGCTGGGATGTCGGTCTCCCACATAAGTACAGCTGCGCAGGGCATGCAGAAGATGCTCTGCAAGTGTTGCATGAACAGATCCGAGAAACCTCTGGCATTTCTTATGGCCACCTGTCACGGTGCACTGCTCTCCTTTTTGGCCGAGTGTACCAGAAAGTCTGCCCAAGTTGAACGCTGACTGCGGATCAATCTAAACTGAACTATAGTAAGCAAAGACTGCAGGCTGGCGTTTCCTGTCACTAGAGTTCAGAACGGTAAATGCCACACATACACCTCAGATGGTTGTGAGTGGAGCGGGATACCCATAAAGTATTCAACCAGTCTCACTGGGCAAAAGAAAGAGATGAGAGAATAAGAAGTCCTTTATATAGATCGCCCCATAGCCCCTCTCCCTTCCTCCATCCTGATCCAGCAGCAATGAGAATCAACACAACAGAGCACCGGCAGGGATGTGCCTTGGGACAAGGGACAAGGCCTCTCGGAACCCTCGCTTCTCCCACAAGGCTGTCTGTAAAGAACTGAGACGCAGAAACGCGTGGGATCCGCTTGAGAATTCGAAATGGGAAATGCTGGAGATAGCCAAGCGCCTGCACGACAAGGACGGCGGGCCAACATCAATGCGAGCGTCTTGGGCGCCTCGCTGCCTGTCGCCTGCACGGCCTCGGCCTCCCGAGTGCAGATCGCGAGACTGTACGGCCCTCCCCTCGCAGCCGGGCATGCATGCCCCGGGCCTGTCCTCAAGGCGTCTCCGCCGCACTCACCTGCGCCTGCATGTTCATTGCGGTCCGCACAGGACGGGATGCAAAGGAAGAGGACAAGGGGACGGCGCCCCAGGACCTGCGTCCTCTCACTGGCTCGTGGGACGCAGCCCGAGCGACAAAGGGGCCTGCAACCGAGCCACCTGCCACACCCGCCACTTTTGAATTTCAAACCGCCGCGCCGTGGACTCACCGCTCAGTCCGAAAGGGCCAATCCACGCCGACAACACGGCCGCGAGCCAATCACAGCGCCCTGCGCCTGCGGGGCTCCGCCCTCCCGGGGGTTCTAGTTCCCGTCACCTAGGCGCCGGAGAACCGGACCCTGGGATTCTACTTCCGTATCCGCTTTTCCTGCCCCCACTCCCCTCCTGGACGAGGAGCACGCTGCACTTCCGCTGGGCTACGTCAGACGTGCGCGTGTGTGGAGGAGTCCAGTAGGGGAGGGGTCTGCGGGACGGCAAAAGCGCATGTGCAAAGGAGCCCAGCGAAGCGCCGGAGCGGAGCGAGCGCCACCCAGCGGAGTGTGCGGGAAACGCACGCCTCATCGCCGACCCTTTGGACCCGAGACGCTGCAGCCGGGTCGCTCAGGTCCAAAAAGCGGGAGCTGCTTTGATGGTGCCAGCCTGTCTCCGAAGAAAAAAGTGGAGGTCTGGCGGTATGACAACAGGTGTAGCGTTTACCTAGAGTGCTGAGGCCCTGAGTTCAATCGCCAGCGTAAGAGAGAAGAAATAAGAGAAAGGAGGGGGGAGAAAGCACGAGAAGGCGAACAATCAGAATACAAGACTCTTGCAGTGTGTTCTCAAATGTCATGCAATATGGTCATAAACCGGGCACGCCTTTAATCCCAGCACTCGGGAGGCAGAGTCAGGTGGATCTCTGTGAGTTTGAAGCCAGCCTGGTCTACAAGAGCTAGTTCCAGGACAGCTAGGACTGTTACACAGAGAGACCCTGTCTTGAAAAAAATAAAAATTCAGATCACTGGGCAGTGGTGGTGCAAGCCTTTAATCCCAGCACTCAGGAGGCTAAAGGAAGCAGATCTCTGTAAAGCCAATCTGGTCCACATAGTGTATTCCAAGACAGCCAGGGCTCTGTAGAGACCCTTTCTCAGATAAATAAATAGTATGTTTCTTTACACCAAGCCAAGATCTCACTTGAGATGTTTCTGAGTACACAAATGTTAAGTGGGGGACACTGGAAAATTCCTGCTTGTAATTTTCCAAAGAATAAAGGTTTTTAGACTAGATAGTATTTCCCTAGTGACTTTCTGGGGGGGGGGAAGCAATGTTTTTTTAGTCAGTAACAAAGTTTGAGTTTGTCTTTTCTGTTTGTTTATTTCATTTTTTTCCAAGATGGGTCTCTCTCTCTCTCTCTCTCTCTCTCTCTCTCTCTCTCTCTCTCTCTCTCTGCAAATCAGACCAGGCTGGCCTGGAACTCATCTGCCTGTCTTGCCTCCTGAGTGCTGGGATTAAAGGCGTGCACCACCACCACCAGGTCTGAGTTTTGTCTTTTATTGAAACCTGCTTTTTAAATTTATCTTTCTTAGCATGAAGCCTGACAGCAAGGTAAATGTGCTGGCAAGTTTTTCCATATGCAGTGGACTGGCCTGGCAGCGGCAGCCTTTGGGGAGGAGCTGGCTAAGGTGCGCTCCCTGCTGCTAAATTGTCTGCTGAAGCTGGAGCTCCCCTGTCAACACAGTCACAGGCGTCTGAGGAGGATACATCAGAGCAGGAAGTGTAAACCAAATGGCCTCTGTATCAATTCGAATGAGAGAGGCTTACCCACAGCTGGCTTGCGATCCTCCACGGTGAATCACCTCTGGATGATGTCACCGGGGGCGGAGGGCTGCCTTCAGCTGTCACAGTGGGCAGCCTCGGCCTTTGGCAGCCAGACCCAGAAGGCTAAAAGACTTTTC
Organism: Ondatra zibethicus; assembly: GCA_004026605.1. Classification (NCBI taxonomy): domain Eukaryota; kingdom Metazoa; phylum Chordata; class Mammalia; order Rodentia; family Cricetidae; genus Ondatra; species Ondatra zibethicus. The sequence goes on from PVIU01007727.1 coordinate 20,853, forward strand.
TGTGGAGGAGGAACTTAGGAGAACTAACCCATCTTGGGGAGGCAGAGTAGGACAGTCAACCCAACAGTCTCCTTAGTTTGACCAGGGCCCTGCCAGCAGGAAAGGAACGGGGCAGTTCTGTGCCCAGTGGTCAGTGTTACTACGCCTGGAGCAAGCCCCGGGTGAGGTCACCTGCCCATCTTCTTGGCAAACTGCTTCAGCTGCTGCTACCAGAAACTGGTATTTTGTCTATCAGGGGATGCCCTCTTCATTAAACATCTTAAATGCACATTCAGAAGATTTCTCTGAGGGGTTTGAAGACTGTCGTCTAATCTATTAAGTATACCTGATTTATTCATTTTTTAAAAGTTTATGTATTTTATGCATATGGGTGCTTTGTCTGCATGTACACCAGAAGGGGACATCTGACCCCATCACAGACAGTTGTGAGTCACCTTGTGAGTGCTGGGAATCAAACTCAGGACCTCTGGAAAAGTAGTCACTGACCTATATCACTGTGCCATCTCTCCAGACCCTATTTATTTATTTTTGAGACAGGGTTTCTCTGCATAGTCCTGACTGTCCTGGAACTCGCTTTGTAGACCAGGCTGCCCTTGAACTCACAAAGATCCGCCTGCCTCTATTTTCCAAGTGCACCATCACCACCACCCAGCAAGTATACCTGATTTTTGTTTGTTTTTTCGAGACAGGGTTTCTCTGTAGCTTCAGAGCCTGTCCTAGAACTCACTCTGCAAACCAAGCTGGCCTCTGCCTCCCAAGTGCTGGGATTAAAGGTGCATTGCCTGGCTAGTATACCTGATTCTAAACAAACTGCTTGTTTTCGTTTTTTGCTTTAGGCTTAATCTTGACACAACATATACAAAAGGCTAAAATTTGTCCTTGTAAATGAATTACATTTGTATTTAACATGGCTACAAACATAAGGGTTTTTTGGTTTTTTGTTTTTTTTTTTTAATGTATACAATATTCTGTCTGCGTGTATGCCTGCAGTCCAGAAGAGGGCACCAGACCTCATTACAGATGGCTGTGAGCCACCATGTGGTTGCTGGGAATTGAACTCAGGACCTCTGGAAGAGCGGTCAGTGCTCTTAACGGCTGAGCCGTCCCCAGCCCCACAAACATTGTTTTAAGCCATACTCTTCGTAAACCTTGTCCGTACTTTTGTCCTCGTGTGTGTTGTGTTTTTCCTCTCAGGACAAAAGTCACCACACAAAAATCCATCCCGATCCAAAACATTCTGGAGACTTGTTGTTGACCCCTTAGTCTAAAAAGTGGATAGAATGATAAACAGGGCTCAACAGGACTGAGAAGTCTATGGCTCTGCCTCAGTTGCTTTGCACTATAGCAGCAAGCCGCATGGCTGCTGTTTACTCCAAGGTGAGCCCGTGAGGTCGGCACCCTTTAAATATCAACAGGGGGCGGTGGTGGCACAAACTTTTAATCCCAGCGCTTGGGAGGCAGAGGCAGGCGGATCTCTGTGAGTTCAAGGCCAGCCTGGTCTACAGCATGAGCTCCAGGACAGGCTCCAAAGCTACAGAGAAACCCTGTCGTGAAAAACAAAAAAAAAGCAAAACAAACAGCAAATTCTATTTTCCTAAACAAGAGTAAAAAGCAAGTTGCATATAAGCATATTGTATATTTTTAGCCATCACCCCTCTCTTACAAGTTTAAGCTATATTTGTTACAGATTTTAACCATACCCAGACTTACAAATTCTGAGATATAGAAACTTTATACAATGGTCTTACAAATCTTGAGATAAAGTTATACTTTAGCAAAAATTTCAGAGATGTAAGAGAAGGGAGTACCCTAGATAGTTAGAACACTAAACAAAACAGAAAAGGGGTATGGGATGAGCAGTCCTAATCTCTATTGGGAGAAGTTTATATTTTACCTGTTTGGTTTTGTTGTTGCTGTTTTTGAGACAGGGTTTTTCAATGTAGCCTTGACTATCCTGGAACTCAATCTGAGGCCAGGCTGGCCTCAAACTCACAGAGATCCGCCTGCCTCTGCCTCCCGAGTGCTGGGATTAAAGGCGTGCGCCTCCAGCAGCAGGCAGACAGTGGTCAGGGGGAGGGACTAGAGCAAGTAGAGAGCAAGAAGGCTCGGAGACGCATGCGCGAGTTTGTGAGCGGCGAGTAGGGAAAGCTTAGCGGTGAGGCCCTGAGGGCCGCGTGTTTGTGCCGTGGTGGAGGTTGTCAGATCTATGAGAAGTTGGAAATCGTGGGTGCCATCTTTGGCCATCCAGCTGCACTGCGGCCAGGAGTGAAACAGTGAGGCTTTAAAGAGAGCCGAGGCTGAGGAGAGAGATGAGGAGGTTCCAGCAGGAAGATGAGAGGCAGTGCAAGCAGCAGGAGCAAGCTGAGGGAGGGAGGGAGCCGAGAGAGAGAAAGGGGGTCACAGATGGGCAGGGAGAGCAAAGATGGAAGAAAGAGGGGTCCTGGTAGCAAGAATTTTAGGTGGCTCAGAGGTTAAGAGCACTGACTGTTCTTCCTGAGGTCCTGAGTTCAATTCCCAGCAACCACATGGTGGCACCTAACTATCTGTAATAAGATCTGGTGCCCTCTTCTGGCCTGTGTGAATACATGCAGGCAGAACACTGTATACATAATTAATAAATAAATCTTTTTTAAAAAAAATACAGTTGGGCCAGGCGGTGGTCCTGAGACGCCTGGAAGTGCACGGGCTGACCTGAAGTCAGAGCTGTTTTCAAAGCTGCAGATGCCTTCAGGAGGCGCACACCTCTAATCCCAGCACCCAGGAGGCAGAGGCAGGTGGATCTCTGTGAGTTTGCAGCCAGCCTGGTCTACAAGAGCTAGTTCCAAGTCAGGCTCCAAAGCTACAGGGAAACCCTGTCTCGAAAAACCAAAACCAAACAAACAACAATAAAAACAAGACAAACAAAAACAGAAATCCACCTGCCTCTGCCTCCTGAGTGCTGGGATTAAAGGCACTCTGCTGAGAACTCTGGTTTTCATGAGTGTGATTCTTGCAGAACAGGTGTACACTGTCTTGGACCTGAAAAGATGTGTTCTTCAGCCTCGCATTGGCAGAGGTTTGCTAGCCCTCTTTGCTCTTAAATGGACAGTCCCAGAGGGAATTTACAGTGGGCAACAACATGCCTGGACCAGACTGCCCCCAAGATTCCACAGTTCTGCAGACCTGTTTGATGAGATAGTAGGAACTGACCTCCTGCCCTCTGCTAGGGGCTTCTCAGGCAAACAGATTCTAAGGGGGCCACTGAGGGACTGCTGCAAGAGTTACAGACCTTGAGCTACAGAATGTCGGCTAAGAAAGCCCAGCTTTGTACATCGGAGGCTACCTAGCTTGGCTACCAGCCTAAAGGGAGGCTCTGGGATCCTGTCTCAGAGCTGGATTGCCGCCATCCTTCTGATCCCGCTGGTAAGTTCCTACAAACAGCTGCATGGATACTGCTGTCTCTGAACACCGGAGTTTGTGGAAGTAGCAAGGCCTCTACACAGCAGCACAGAGGGGGCACTGAGCCCCTGATAGGGGCTGAGACCGCACAGAAGGCATCTGCAGCTTCAAAAACAGCTCTGACTTCAGTGTCAGCCTGTATACTTCTGGTGTCTCAGAACCCTGTCGTCTGTTTGACCATGAAACAAGACAAGGTGCCCTCCCAACAGAGTTTCTCTGTGTAGCTTTGGAACCTGTCCTGGAACTCGCTTTGTAGACCAGGCTGGTCTTGAACTCACAGAGATCCACCTGCCTCTGCCTTCCCAGTCCTGGGATTAAAGCCATGTGCCACCACTGCCTGGTGACAAAAGAGGTTTTAACTCAAACTTGGTGGCCATGGATGTGCCCTGTGACATACCAGTCCAAACAGTTGGACCCTGTAGCCACAGGATGGCTCACCTGTGTAAGAGCTGTGGCAGCTGCTGCTATTCTGATGAAAAAAAATAGGTTAAATCTGGTCAAGGTCTTACACTCATAGTGCCCCATGCCGTTGAGACCTCCTCCTCCTAGCACCAGAAAGATGGCTGTCTAGTGCCTGTGTGACCAGAACCAGGCTCTCCTCCTGAACCACCCTCAATTTTACTCTGAGTCCATCAATCCTGCTACCTTCTTGCCCGAGGATGGCCTTCAGGTGCTCATTCGTGACTCTTGTGAGATGAAAGATGAAACCAGGTATACCGGAGCTGCCGCAGTTTCTTTAACTGAGACAGTTTGGGCCCAAGCCAGGACCTCACCCAGAGAGAAGTGATCTACCTGACCCAGGCTCTCAGATGGGGAAAAGATGTCTGAAGAATCCAAGAATAAGAAAATAAAAATGTAGAAATAAAGAAATATAAAGTTATAAGTCTAGGAGAATGAGAACAGACTATCAGCAGCTTTCTCAGCAGATCAAGGATCAGTCATTCACAGTGAGCTATTTTCTCAGATGCTTGGGAAGCCTCCATCAGCCTAGGTCATTTCATTTTACAACAGGCTGTTCTGTTTACAAGGCCGAAGCTTCTCTCTGCAAACTGAGAGTAGTGTCCTGGCCATCCTTGATGAATGACAGATATGAACTGAGTTAACCCTTAGGAGACAGAGATACTGACCTCTGGGTTAGGCACTGTCTCTGTTATGGGAAACTGGCACCATCAAAGGGGAGACAGAGGGCTCCAGTATACACTGCCTGGAGGAACCAGGAGAGACAATGACCACTGTGCAAACACCATCTAACTAATGAGCTCTGATAATGGAGTTGTAAAGTATGGCAGCCTATATCTGAGTTTTACCTTGAGATAGTGTGAAAAGCTTTCTACTCTCTTCTAAGTTCCCAGCCTAAGAACCAATTATTCTAATTTATTAACCTTCTGATATTACTAGCAGTCCCTTTTCTGAGTAATTGCTAAAGATACCTGTTTTCTTGCAATTAGTGACTTTCGCTGTAATCTACTCTGAAACATATTTCATGATAGCTGCCTAGTTACCCATTGACTTTAGAACTCACTCCCCTCCTTAGGGTCTACATTGACTGACCCACAGGTCAGGGCAAGATAGTAAAAAGTCCTTTGTTCAAACCTAATGCTTGGTGCCCCTACTATAAAAGGTGGGTTCAGAAACGGCCTTTGCCACAGCCTAACAAACACCATCCCTGGCTGTGGTCTCAGCTGATAAGCTTTGTGCCCCACAATGTTTTTTATTTTTATTTTTAAGTTTGCTTCTGGTTTTCCTGGGATCTGGTTTCTGGAATAAAGTTTGCTTCTAGTTTATTAGACTTGGTGTCCTAACTGAAGGTAGCTGGCATCACACAATGGATCCACCACGACAGGGGTCAAGGAAGCAGAAGCCATAGCTGCCGCTGCCAAATGGACTGATTCCTGGACCCTGGACCCATTAAAATTAAGGTTTCTTTGGGCCCCAGGCCCTTCTCCCTGCCCCTCTCCTTCTGGAGCCTTAGGTTTGGTGTGAATACAGGATCATGGTCCAAGCCCACAGCTCTCAGGGAGTGGAGGAAGAGGGATGCAGGGGAGGTGATAGTTGTCGTGGCTACACACTAGCATCCCATAGTCCATCTTTTTTTTAAAGATTTATTTATTTATTATTTTTTTTGATGTACATTCAGGTTTTGCCTGCATGCATATACTGTTCCAGATGCCCTGGAACTGGAGTTAGAGACAGTCAGGAACTGCCATGTGGGTGCAGGGAATTGAGCCCCAGTCCTTTGAAAGAGCAGCTGGTGCTCTTAACTGCTGGGTCACCACTCTGCCCCCCCCATCTTGACCTTTGCTCATCGGATGCCCACTTTAAGTATTTGGTTGTATTGGAAAAAGAAAAGGTGTGGGAGTTTATCTTCTGTGTCAGGGTCCGTGGCCCCAACACAGAAACTATTTTTCCCTAACTGTATTGGTACAGAGGCGTGAGAAAAATACGAGACACAGTTAACACAGTCATCTTGGAAGGGCATCTCAGGCTTGATTCATCCTGAAGATCTACCCGCATTTATTATATAAAACACCTTTTATCCCCCAGATGAACCAAGGTGGACACTCATTAATATTCTCTTTCCAGGGGACATGGGGCTACCAAAACACCTGCAACTTAAGTCACCAGCCTTGGAATCAACACTTCTTCCCAGGCAATCTACATAATAATAAAGGAGAAGGAGCCATACATCCTGGCCTTTGTCAGGTGGCTAGCTTGTTTGGCAGGTTTGAAGCTGCCTTGGAAATTAAGCATGGCCAGAGACCCTGCCTGCAAATATCTTGTATGAAATATGGGCCCACACTTTTGAGACAGGAATACAGAGTTCTCAATTCTGTGTGTGCCCTGTGGCTAGGCTCCTAGTTGCCAAGAACAAGGAAGTTTCCATGGCAAAAATCAGGGTCCTGAAACTGAGGCTTCCTGAAAAATTCAGTAAGAAAGAAAAATTCTGGCTTCTGAAAAGAAGGGAAAACAGAAGAAACCAGATTGTGTCCCAGGAAGGGACCCTGGGGATAAAGTTAATCACTCCCAGCCAGAAATTGGCCAAGATTTCTGGTCATGCTTAGACACCCTCCCCACAATGCCCATACTACATGGGGATAGGAACTAACCAGACCATCAGCCCATTGACTGACAAAACTCATTCTAACTGGGGCAGCCCAAATTAACATTGGAGGATGTACAAGGGGCTGGAACTGGATAATATCCGAAGTCTTTACCCTCGGCTGTTCCCCTTGCTCTGGTGCCTGCTGTTCAGCCTTATGAGTTAGCTCATCTGAACAACAGTGACATGACCAAGCCTCAGGCCTCGTGGTGGGCGCGCGCCAATGGTTTGACCAATAGTGACTCTTCTGATGCCTTTCAAACCAAGTAGATGGGTTGGTGTCACGAGTTGTTGGGTTTAGCCACTTCAATCACTGTGACTTTCCTCAGCTCCAGGTTCTTTACGAGTAGTGCTGTGAGGACTCAGTGCCTTCTCCCCAGAGAGCGATGAGTAACCAGACCAAGCAAGAGAATTGTCTTTATAATGATTCTTTATTAGTAGCTTCTATAGCCAATGCATTAAGGGGGTTCACACTCTTAGTATGCATGGGAGGATCGTGATAGGCAACACACAAACAATTCAATATCACAATTATTAATCCTGCTAATCCTAATACATAAAACCAATTCCTTACCTCCATTCGACTTAACAATTATCCATAAACACTTCTTAACCTTGATACAACTTATCGATTAACATTTCCTAATCTTTACCAATTATCCATAAAATATCTCACACACTAAACACACGCATTAATACATCTGTGCTCTTCTAATTATCATTAATGCATTAATCTCAGATTTACAAACTTCCATACTTGAGTGTAAATAGCATCAGACAACCGGATATCCTCTGTAAGGGTTTTTCAGCCCTGAAAGGGACTGTTGGGTTTCTTCAGGCTGGATGCCCAACCACACTGGGTGCTTGACCGTGAAGCTTCACTCTTGACTACATAGGTCGTGTGGTCTGGCGATGTTCTGCTCTCGGGGAGGCAGGGCTTTCGGAGGATCTCACTACGAGGCTCAGCAGCTCGTTCGTTAGGACCATCGTGATGTGAAATGACTGCCCTGCTCTGCCTTGCTTTTTTTTTTAATTTAATTTTATTTATTTATTTATTATGTATACAGTGGTCTGTTTGCATGTATGTCTGCACACCAGAAGAAAATACCAGATCTCATTACTGATAGCTGTGAGCCACCATGTGGGTGCTGGGAATTGAACTCAGGACCTCTGGAAAAGTAGCCAGTGCTCTTAACCTCTGAGCTATTTCTCCAGCCCCTCTGCCTCTCTTTTTATACCCGTTCGAACCTGTCTCCTGTCCAGTCCTTCTAATAGCCAGATGTCCTAGGCTATTGGTATCGATTGAACACAGAAGGGTGGGGTCCTTCTTGTGTGGCAAGACTACTTTTGTTACCAAGGTTACTGGATGCAGCCTTCTCATCTGGCTAGATGGGTGTGGCAGCCTCTAAGTAGGCAAAAATGGTCTCTTAATATTTCTCCTTAATAATTTCCTACTTCACACAGTTTTCTTACTTTTCTATTTTCTATATCATACTTATCCTTATACTATAGATTTCTTACTTTACCTACACTACAGATTTCCTTTTTTTTCTCATCTGTTTCCATGCTCATTACAGTTGGGCAGGACCTAGAGGTATTACAAGTTTACGTTTCTGAGCCGAGCGTGGTAGCGCACACCTTTAATCCCAGCACTCAGGAGGCAGAGACAGGTGGATCTCTGTGAGTTAGAGGCCAGCCTGGTTTACAAGAGCTAGTTCCAGGACAGGCTCCAAAACTACAGAGAAACCCTGTCTTGAAAAGCCAAAAAAAAAAAAACAAAAAAACAAAAAAACAAAAAAAACAAAAAAACAAAAAACCCAAAAACCAAAAACCAAAAAACCAAAACTCATCCTGAGAAAGGCTCGATGCTATATTAGGATATCAAACACCCAGTGTAGTTGTTGGCCTTCTAATAGACTTTCTCTTTTTTTAAAAAAACTTATTTATTTATTTGATGTACACTGGTGTTTTACCTGTATATATTCTGTGTGAAGGTGTCTGATACCATAGAACTGGAATTACAGACAGTTGTGAGCTGCCATGTGGTTGCTGGGAATTGAACCTGGGTCCTCCTGAAGAGCAGCCAATGCTCTTAAACAGCTGAGCCATCCCTCCAGCCCATAATAAAGACTTTCTATTGGCTTAAACCCATGTCCAACCATCTCCTCTGGTGGAGACTCCACAATGGCCTAAAGGCCAGCAAACACTTTGATATGTTGACAGGTATATGCTAACATGCCAACGGTAGTCATGACAGCCCCTTCTGCCAGAAGTCAGGGAAAGAACTCCTTTTGGAAGATGGGAGCGGCTTCACAAGTTCCTGAACAATGCTGGCTTTATGTAACGGCCAAAAATCCTCCAATAGTCTGGGTTGAGCTCATTTCTGGATATTGGAACTGCCTTTTGGAGTTTCCTTTGGCCCTGACACCCTGGTGACAAGAACTTCAATCTGCAGCCTCCCCAAGCAGATTGAGAAACTCCAGAGAGAAATGCCCCAAATCACAAAGGAGAGGCGACTGGGTGTGATTGGGTGCCCAGTGAGGTGAGAGAAACTTCCTGACTCACTGACAGGGCTTTTCTGGTAGTAGCAGGCTCTGGAGACTCAGGGACAGGTGACTCCAGAGTAAATAAGGACAGATGGTTATGCAGGAGAAGAAGGTGAAGAGGTGGACCCCAAAATTTAGATTTAAATTTGGTGGGTGTCAGGAGCCAGCAGAAATAAATGGTCCCTGCCTCCAGAGAGTCACATCAGGGGCTTGGTTCAGCTAGGAAAGGCCAGGTCCTGGGGAAGGGGGTCCATTTGTCCCCTCTTGGGTGTTCAGCACCAGGAGATGAAATTAAGAAACTGCCGACATGGCTGCTACATAATTAGGGAAGGGTTTTTATTGTAGATATGAGAGAGAGAGAGAGACAGAGAGAGAGAGACAGAGAGAGAGAGACAGAGAGAGAGACAGAGAAAGAGAGACAGAGAGAGAGAGACAGAGAGAGACAGAGAGAGAGACAGAGAGAGAGGCCAGAGGCATCTGGAAGAGTCCAGAGCAGAGGGAAACAGGAACAAGCTGGACAAGTGGAGGCCCTGGAGAGAGTGGAGACTGAGATAGGCAAGGAATAGAGAGAGGGTGGGGAACAGGGAGGAGATTAGAGGTATAAAGGACGGCCGTCTGATGTAAGAAGGGCCAGGCTGCCAGGGCTTTTTTGTTTTTTTTTTAAAGATTTATTTATTATCTATACCGTGTTCTGTCTGCATGTTTGATTTTAAGATACGAAGTGAAGGGTGGGATAACACTGTCAGGTGCATGGCTGCTTTTCTGTTGTTTTCTGATTTTATTTTAATTTTTCTAAAAAAATATTTATTTATTTATTTATTATGTATACAATATTCTGTCTGTGTGTATGCCTCCAGGCCAGAAGAGGGCACCAGACCTCATTACAGATGGTTGTGAGCCACCATGTGGTTGCTGGGAATTGAACTCAGGACCTTTGGAAGAGCAGGCAATGCTCTTAACCGCTAAGTCATCCCTCTAGCCCCAATTTTTGAGACAAGATCTCACTATGTAGCTCTGGCTGTCTTGGAACTCACTGTGTTAACCAGGCTGTTCTCCAATTCACAGATAAGCCTCTGCCTCCTGAGGGCTGGGGCTAAAGAGGGGCCCCACCCTGCTTCTTGTTTATTTGAGACAAGATCCCCAGTGTCTCAGGCTGACCTTAAATTTGTTGGTGGAGAAGAATGACCTTGAGCTTTTGACCCTCCCCCAGTTCCCCAGGGTTGGGATCCTTGAACCTTCTCCCCTCCCCGCCCCCCAGCTGATTTTTTTGCAGTGCAAAGTATTAAATCCAGGGCTTTCTGGAAAACAACCAAAATTCATTACATGTTTAAGGGAAGAACTACTAGACAACAGAACAGCTATCACTTGAAAAATATCTGCAGCTCTTGTTCCAAGAAATAAAACTAAAAGCACAACACAGTACCCTGCACACTTAATCCCGATGCTCAGGAGGCAGAGGCAGGGGATTGCTCTGAATTAAAGGAGGCACAGAAATCTTTGTGTGCACAGATGAGCACCAGGGGAACCCGGAATGTTAAAGTGCACACGGTTCTATGAAATACCTGTGTCTGCCGAGAAGTCTGCAGTGGACTGTCCTCTGGCCTGATACACTTGGTGCTGTGTGACTAAAGATCTTTCTGGCACCAGATCCTCCACAGACCCTTATCATAAATTTGTTTTTCTCAGTCAGTCTACAGAACCTGATTTTACAAAGAGTTTCAATATTTCTTTCTATTTGGTTTAGTTTGTTTCTCAAGGGGATGTATGTAAGCATTGTTGTGAACATGGCACTGAGCTAATTATCATCAGGATAGTGTTCACCAAACTATGCTCTGCTTAAATATGCCGGAAATAAACCACTCCAGGAGTTTGAACCAACATCTGCCATGGAGTTGTATTCAGCTGAACTGCCTTCTTGCCTTGAAAGACTCTGGGGCACCTCAGCATTACTGCCCCCCACCAGGAACCAGGAACTTGATAATCAGCCATGAGTGCACTGGAGCTTTGGGTACTTTCCATCCCCTTTGTAGTTTTTCTTCAATAGACCCAGGCTCTGGAACTGGGGCAAGACGACCTGCAGATGACTTGCAGGTGTTTCTCCTTGGCCAGCCAACCCAGCAACAACATAGCATTGATCAATTATAGTTAGCTGACCATTAAATGAGCTAGTCAAAATAGCTGACAAATGATTCCTGGACTTACTCCCCCTTTGACTCTGCGGTTTTTTCCTTTAAAAGAAGCCTGTAATATCCATTGGGCGTCCTTCTCCTCCCGAGGCTGAAGGGCCCTGTCACAGCCATAAATAAAAATCCTCATGCTTTTACATCAACTGTGGTTTAAGAGTGGTCTCTTGGTGCAACTCCTCCTTGGTGATTGGGCTTTAGGACCCAACAGCCTCACAGGGATTGTTTCTCTGAGACTGTGAAAGCCGAAAGTGTGGGCTGTGTGGTGAGCTCAAGGCCTCCAAAGCTACAGAGAAACCCTGTCTCAAAACAAACAAAAACAAAAACAGAGAGAAGAGAAAAAGAGGAAGGAGATACAACCCAGAAGTCAGACCTTAAAATTAGGTTCAAGGTTCGATTCTAGCTGGGCAATGGGGACACATGCTTTAATCCCAGCACTTGGGAGTCAGACGCAGGCCGATCTCTGTGAGTTCGAGGCCATCCTGGTCTACAAGAGCTAGTTCCAGGACAGGCTCCAAAAGCTACAGAGAAACCCTGTCTTGAAAAACCAAAAAAAAAAAAAAAAAAAAGACAATAAAGTCAAACCAAGGCCCACTAGGATTGCACAGAGGTTCCAGGAGAGACCCTGAAAACTATGGAGAAAGTCCTTCCAAGCTGTAGACTGTGCTGGAAATCTTGCTCAGCTGAGAGACCCTGACCAGTCTCCTGGCACAGGGCACCTTTCTTGACCCATGTCCCTGTAACTCTCCCTTTATCTTACCTCAGACTCGGGCATGAGACTAAAAATGTGAGCCCTCGGATGGATGCTTGGTGTCTCTGCTGTCCTTGGTGACCATCTTCCCAATGCCACCCCTCTTGATGTGCTCACAGACTCCAAGGACAAGCTTCACAAGTATTACTTTACAATCCAACACAAACGTCCCTCCTCCTTTGGTGGCCCAACACTCACCATCAGACCAATCACAGCTCCTCTTACAAACATCTTCAGTGTGTTCAGTTCAGCCAAAACCTCCAACCACCCCAACTCCCCCTCCCCCACACTCCCCAGGACCAGAAGTCAGGGGGTTCATTTATTTGTTTGTTTTTAGGATTTCTTATCTTATTTTCATTTAATTACTTAGATGGTTTGCTGTTTTATTTTGTTTTGAGGATATGTAAACAGACTCACCTTAGACTTGAGCAATCCTGACCCTCCTGCCGCAGCATCCTGCAGGCTGGGATTTCAGGCACCGCTCAGTCTCCCTATCTGAGGGCCACCCACAGAAACCCAGCAGGAGGAAACCAGCCTGCTTGGATTAGAGACACCCTTCCTTCACCCTTCCCTTCCCCTGGTTAGAAGAGACCACACCGATCCAATTTATTGTCATAGCTGCTGGCTCCTTCTCCACCCTGAGAGACCCTAGACTGATGCTTAGACATAGGGGTCAGGATACCAGCCCATTCCAGTTTAAAATTGAGTCTGTAATGGCTCTTCAGTTTCCAAGGCAGAGTTACATACGGTAAAGCTGGACAGGACTTTGTGACCATAGAGTGTGACATCAGGTTAGGAGATTAAAGAATTGTCTTGGGCTAGGGAGACAGCTCAGCAGGTAAAAGTGCTTTTTGTGTCAGCCTGGTTCTCTGAGTATGATCCCTGGGCCCCGGGAAACGGTGGAATGAGAGAACACGCTCACGCAGTAAAACTTATAAAGAAATAAAAAATTGCCCCCAAACTCTAAAACCTTTCTCTCATTTCTACCTGAGTTCTGGAATTAGGGTCAAACCCATCCTGATGGGTACGGGGTCATCATAGCCACGCCCTTTAATCCTGGCAGTGCTGAGCCAGGCCTTCTGAACCTGCACTGAGCCAGCCAGCTGTCCCGCAGGGGTGAAGATGGCAGAGGAAGAGGGCAGTGTGGAGGAGGGGGATGTGTTCCTAGCGTTCGCCCAGGGTCCCACTCCTCCTCGGGGGCCCCTGCGGCGTGCTATGGACAAGATCTTTCTCACCTTCCTGCTCCTCTTCCTGACTCTGCTGATGCTGGAGGCTGCTTACAAGCTGCTGTGGCCCCTGCCATGGGCGATGTTTCGGGACTGGCTCCTGCAGACACCCGAGGAGGAAGGGGAGCTGGAACTCTGAGTGTCTCCCTGTAGACACCCGGTCCTTGCTACTGAGGTGAGAAAAGGAGACTTCAGAGAGATTGGGGTGGGAGGGATAGCTTAGGCCAGCATTCTAAGATCAGTTCTGTTTAAGTAGACGTGGGTGGGTGTCTGTCCGTGGCTGTGTGCACACGAGTGCAGGCGCCCACAGAGGCTAGAGGGTGTTGGATCCCCTGGGGCTGGAGTTACAGGACGCTGTAAGTGGGTCCTGGGACCCAAACTCATGTCCTCTGCCACTCCCCTAACACACTTTTAACTTCATCTACACATACAATGTATTTCGATCATATTCGTTCCTCAGATATCCCCTCCAACTCCTCCAGGATCCCCCTCCCTATAAGTTTAAAAAAATTAACTTTTTAGTCAGCATACAAGTGATGGGTTGTTTCATTGTGACATTGTCATATACATCATTGTGTTACCGCCTCCTCCACTGCTATCCTGCCGCCCACCCTTGCTGGTCGCCCCCAGACTCTCATGCTGCTTCTTGTCACCTATATTCCATTTCCCTCTCTTGAGTCGCCCTCTAGACTGCCCTCCCCTTTCTAATCACGTCCTACACATATGAGCTCACGCACACACACATGCATACACACACACCTCTGTATACACACGGTATATGTTTAAATCCAGATTCCCACATATGAGAGAATAAAAGGGATAATCTATTCTTTTTTTCCATGATATTTATTGAGCTCTACATTTTTCTCTGCTCCCCTGTCCCTCCCCTCCCTCCTTCAATCCTCCCCCAAGGTCCCCATGCTCTCAATTTACTCAGGAGATCTTGTCTTTTTATACTTTCTACTTCCTATGTAGATTAGATCTATGTAAGTCTCTCTTAGTGTCTGTATTGTTGTCTAAATTCTCTGGGATTGTGGTTTGTAGGCTGGTTTTCTTTGCTTTATGTTTAAAAACCACCTATGAGTGAGTACATGTGATAATTGTCTTTCTGTGTCTGGGTTACCTCACTCAAAAGTATGCTCTCTAGCTCCATCCATTTTCCTGCAAAATTCAAGCTGTTATTTTTTTCTGCTGTGTAGTACTCCATTGTGTAAAGGTACCACATTTTTTTAATCCATTCTTCAATCGAGGGGCATTTAGGTTGTTTCCAGTTTCTGGCTATGACAAATAAAACTGCTAAGAACATAGTTGAGCACATGTCCTTGTGGCATGATTGAGAATCCTTTGGATATATACCCAGAAGTGGTATTACTGGGTCTTGAGAAAGGTTGTTTCCTAATTTTCTGAGAAATCGCCACACTGACATCCAAAGGAGTTGTACCAGCTTGCATTCCCACCAGCAATGCAGAAGTGTTCCCTCTTCCCCACAACCTCTCCAGCATAAGTTGTCATCAGTGTTTTTGATCTTGGCCATTCTTACAGGTTTAAGATTCAATCTCAGAATTGTTTTGATTTGCATTTCTCTGATGACTAAGGATGTTGAACATTTCCTTAAGTGTCTTTCAGCCATTTTAGATTCCTTTGTTGAGAGTTCTCTGTTTAGGTCTGTGCTCCATTTTTTTTATTGGATTACGTGATCTTTTGGTGTCCAATTTCTTGAGTTCTTTGTATATTTTGGAGATCAGATCTCTGTGTGATGTGGGGTTAGTGAAGATCTTTTCCCATTCTGTAGGCTGTCGTTTTGTCTTGTTGACCGTGTCCTTTGCTTTACAGAAGCTTTTCGGTTTCAGGAGGTCCCATTTCTTAATTGTTTCTCTCAGTGTCTGTGCGGCTGGGGTTCTATTTAGGAAGTGGTTCCCTGTGCCAATGCGTTCAAGTGTACTTCCCACTTTCTCTTCTATAAGCTTCAGTGTGTCTGGCTTTATGTTAAGGTCTTTGACCCATTTGGATTTGAGTTTTGTGCATGGTGATAGATATGGGTCTATTTTCATTCTTCTACATGTTGATATCCAGTTATGCCAGCACCACTTGTTGAATATGCTTTCTTTTTTCCATTTGATACTTTTTGCTTCTTTATCAAATATCAGGTGTTCAAAGATGTATGGATTGATATCTGGGTCTTCTATTTGGTTCCATTGGTCCTCCTGTCTGTTCTTATGCCAGTACCAGGCTATTTTCAGTACTGTAGCTCTGTAGTATAGTTTGAAGTCAGGGATTGAGATGCCTCCAGAGATAATCTATTCTTTAGAATATAGCTTAATTTTCTTGAGCGATTTCCATTTCCTCTGCTTTCTTGCACGACTTAAGTTTTCTTCCCAGCTGAATAAGACCCCAGTGTATGTGTGTACCACATTTTCTTTGTCTGTTGATGGACATTTAGGCAGCATCCATTCTTTCGGCTTTTGCGAGCACTACAGCAATAAACATGGATGTGTAGGTGTGTCTGTGGTGCTCTGACTTAGGCTTCTTCAACCATCGCTCTGGGATTGACACAGCTGAGACAAGTTTGGTCTCAGGCCGTGCATATGTCCAGCAGTGATAATATTGGCCCACCTCAAACTGGGCTATAGAAGGGTTTCTGGCAGTCAGAATTCCTCAGGAATTTGTCAAACAGGTTCCTGTCTGCAGAGAGGACTGATTTCCCTTGCCTCTGGAAGAAGGGATAGATGGGCTCTCCATTCACATGTATGTGTGGTGCCTCTTGGCCTATCAGAACCCATACTAGCCCCCAGGTTCCTACAGTCCCCATTCATAAATACCTGTTATCTCTTTCAAAGCCCCATTGCTAACATCCTGGCCCCTCTCATCTCTTCCCTAAACTGCCAGACCTGCTCCAGCTCTGGGCTTCCCTCCCCGCAGCTGCTCATCCTCCTTATAACCTGCTAGTTGGGACCAGCATGGCACTCACAACTCATCCCAGGGGCCAGTCGCCCTCTTCTGGTCTTCATGAGCATCACACACAGGGGTGTATATACATACACCCACACGTAAAGTTCTGAGTAGCTGCAATTATTGCAAGAACAGAAGCGTGCAGACAGCGTAAACCCACGTTTATCTTTATTCATTATGTACTGTATCCTGCCGTTTTCACCTCCTTTACTCCGTCACACCCTCCCTCACTCCCATGGAAGATGTTTTTCCCCATCGCCCTGCGCTTTCCTTCGTTCCCCTCTTCTTCCATGTTCCCTCAGCCTAGGACTTGCAGTCGGTTTGCTTAATTACTAATTTAAAAAATACTTATTTTACTTTGTGCATGTGGATGTTCTGCCTGCCTGCATGTATATTCATCACGAGCACGCCTACTGGATGAGGGGTTACAGGTGATTGAGTCCTTATGTAGGCCCTGAGAACCTGCTAGAGCAACCTCTTCTCACCTCCTCAGGCCCCTGCACTCACACCGCGCGCAGACACCGACACACACAGACATAAAACAGAAAATAAACAATTGTGAAAAGATGGGGAACCTTCATTTCAGGCATCCACGCAGGAAAACCCATTTTGAGAAACCCAAGGGTATGGAAGTTAGATCCTTCATTATCTTTAGAGTTCCGTTAACTATTGAAGAACTTTTCAGTTTCCCAATTTAAATGCCATAAGCTCAGAGGATCGGACAGGAAGCGAGGTGGGTTTTTTTTTTGTTTGCTTTGTTTTTAAGCGAGTTTGAGGTTCGGGTCCTTTGCGAATCACTGGGCTTCTCGGTTCCGCAAATAGGCAAGATGTCCACCACCTGAGGAACGTGGAAGGCGGCAGAGGGGCGACCTTAGCGGGAAGGGGGTTCACGTCTGGCTTCCTCACCAGCACACCTGCGGGCCTGGCCTCGCTAGCGGGCGGGCGGCACAGCGGGTCTCCCGCCCCTCTTTTCTCCGCAGCTCCGGGAGGAGACGCTCCGAGGGATTTTATGAGCCTCTTTTCATCTTCCGCGCTCCCAGCGGCCCGCGCCAGGTTGGCCCGCGCCCCGCCTCAGGCCCTGCGAAGCTCACCGTGAAGCACAGCCTTCTGGTCAGGATGACCCCCGGAGGAGCAGAGGGCCGGCCGCCACGTCGGTGGTGCCGCGTGGGCAGCGCTCACCGACGGCAATAACAACAATACCTCACTCGCGCGGCGTGCTGTGCTCATTCGTGTGCATGTGCGTCCGCCCCTGACCGCCTCCAGCTGCGCGGCGCCTCGGGAAGGGACGGGAACTCGGGGCCCGAAACAGAGAGAGAGAGAGCACGGTAGCGAGTGTCAGGCTTACACCAACCCAGCACAGGAAAAAAAATTTATTCCGTTCCCTGGGGCCGTGCATAGCTGTAGAGAGAGCCCAGCTCCTTAGGTACCGTTCTTTCCCCTTCTAGGAGCCGGGGTTAGATCTTCCCCGCCCTCGGCCAGACCGCGTCGGGGAGGTCCGAGGCAGGAAGTTCCCGACTGGTCCGGTGGCCTCAGCAGGCACCAGGTGCAGAGAGCTCCACGCCTTCCCCGAGGAGGGTTGTGCAGGCCAGGATGGTGCCGTACGACAACATGGCGCGCCCCATACCGGAGTGCCAAAGTCCCGCCCCCTTGAGCGTCTGAGCACTGGGAGCCGCGTCCTAGGTGGGCGGGTCACGCGACGCTTCCGGCTAACGAGAGGACTGGGGGCCGTACAGCAACATGGCCGCCCGCAGGTGCTGCTGGCGGAAACTCTACGGCTTCCGGTCCGTAGTGGGGCCTGCGGTGGGGGTTGGGGGGAAAAGGAAGGCGGAGGGAACCATGCGAGGTTCTGTGATCCGCGGTGAGGGGATCCTCGAGAGACCGTTTCAGAGGTGGGGGCCGGGCCGTGCGCGGAGCGGGGCTGGCGGGGCAGGAGTGGCGAGAGCGAGGGATCGGCGGGGCCTGAGTGCCGAGCCTGGAGGGGCAAGCTGTATAGTACCTTGCCAGCCCCGAGGAGTGAGGCGGCCTAGGGCTGAATTGGGGGAGGGGATACTTGGCGGGAAGCTGAGACAGGGGACTGGCCTCACCTGCGGCTGGGAGCCCAGGTTATCAGGAGTGCCCGGTGGTGAGCTCGCTGTCGGTTACGAGTCAGAGAATGGGGGGAAACCGGGGTGCGGTGAGAGGCAGGGGACTTAAGGTGGAAATCTCCAACCTAAAGTCCCGGTTTGAGGAATCCCAATGGAAGGTGGAACATGGACACGGCTGTAGGAGGGCAGAGGGGACTGACTGGGCTTCACCTGGCAGTCAAGAGTTGGAGTTAGGGAAAAACTCGCAGAAGCCAGGCGGTGGTGGCGCACGCCTTTAATCCCAGCACTCGGGAGGCAGAAGAAGGGGGATCTTTGTCAGTTCAAGGCCAACCTGGTCTACAGAGCGAGTTCCAGGTCAGCCAGGCCTACTCAGAGAATCCCTGTCCTGAAAAACAAAAGAACAAACAAAAAGAAAAAACTCGGAGTGAGACCGTTGTCGTGTTTGAGGGCGGAGGTGGCACCGACGGGGGTGTTGGTTTTTGTGGACAGAGTCAGGGAAACTCAGAGGCCAGCGTGAGACCTTTTACTGGAATGGGGAGTAAGAAGAACTTTCCAGCTGTCAGAGAGAGGGGAAAACAAAACTGAGAGACCGGAAATTGAGGGGTGGAGTTCAGGGTGGGGAATTTAAGATGATCTGGGAGGTTTGCCCCCAGAACTGCTTTAAACTGGTAGTTGTTGAAGACAGGGAAGGTCTAAGCGATTCCGAGATCGGGGTACGTGATGGGGTGGGGCCCTGCAGGAGGGGCTCCTCCTGTGGCCCTTTCCCTTCCAGGACTCTGACCTTCCCGACTCTTCCTCCCTTAGGGGGATTTGATCCCCCATGGCCTCCACTGACAGTGTCATTGTGCTGGATGATGACGATGAGGATGAAGCAGCTGCACAGCCGGGGCCCTCCCACCTGCCCTCCAATCCTGTCTCACCAGGGCCAGCAGCCTCTGGTCCCTCTGAATCCCATGGGGATGGAGGAAGCAGTCAGTCAGGTGGCAGGAAGTGCTACAAGCTGGAGAATGAGAGGCTGTTTGAAGAGGTAAGCTTCTAAGAAGTCTCCTTTGGTTTTTGAGACAGGGTCTCTGTGGCCCTGGCTGCCTGGAACTATCTAGGTCTAGGTGAGGCTGGCCTTGAACACACAGAGTTCCACTTGCCTCCTGACAGCTGGGATTAAGGGTGCGAACCTCTATGACCTGATAGGGAAGATGGAAGGGGAAGGGGATGGGATTGGCTGTTGTTCTGGCTTTTCCACTAATTCCATTTTTTTTATGCCTTCCTCGTCTCCCACCGTTCCCATGAACTCTCTCCAGTTCCTTGAACTGTGTAAGATGCAGACAGCGGACCACCCTGAGGTGGTCCCGTTCCTCTACAAACTGCAGCAGCGTGCCCAGTCTCTGTTTCTGGCCTCTGCAGAGCTCTGCAACATCCTGTCCCGGGTCCTGTCTCGGGCTCGGAGCCGGCCCGCTAAGCTCTATGTCTACATTAGCGAGCTCTGCACTGTTCTTAAGGCGCACTCAAGCAAAAAGAAACTGAACTTGGCTTGTGCAGCCTCAGCGCCCAGCGACTCCTCTGGTGATAACCCTCCCTCTGCTCCCTCCTCCGACCTGACAACTGCTGAGAACACTGCCTCCGAGGCCTCAAGGACCCGTGGTTCCCGGAGGCAGATCCAGCGCCTGGAGCAGCTGCTGGCACTGTATGTGGCAGA
This sequence comes from Ondatra zibethicus, assembly GCA_004026605.1. Lineage (NCBI taxonomy): Eukaryota > Metazoa > Chordata > Mammalia > Rodentia > Cricetidae > Ondatra > Ondatra zibethicus. Next base: position 40,823 of record PVIU01007727.1, read on the forward strand.
GATACGGCGGCTGCAGGAGAAGGAGCTGGATCTCTCAGAACTGGATGACCCAGACTCCACGTATCTGCAGGAGGCCCGCTTGAAGCGGAAACTGATCCGCCTCTTTGGGAGGCTGTGTGAGTTGAAGGGCTGCTCCTCTCTGACTGGCCGGGTCATAGAGCAGCGAATCCCTTACCGTGGCACCCGCTACCCAGAGGTCAACAGGCGCATTGAGCGTCTCATCAACAAGCCAGGGCCCGATGCCTTTCCTGACTACGGAGATGTGCTGAGGGCCGTGGAGAGGGCAGCGACCAGGCACAGTCTGGGCCTTCCCCGACAGCAGCTCCAGGTCCTGGCTCAGGATGCATTCCGGGATGTGGGCGTCAGGTTACAGGAGCGCAGGCACCTTGACCTCATCTACAACTTTGGCTGCCACCTCACAGATGACTACAGGCCAGGTAGGAAGCCACTGGGATGCTCCTATGGGTCCCTTAGGTCACAGAGGCTGTGCGCTCTGACCCTGCTTTCTCACACAGGCATTGACCCTGCACTGTCAGATCCCACGTTGGCTCGACGCCTTCGGGAAAATAGGACGTTGGCCATGAACCGGCTGGATGAGGTCATCTCCAAATATGCAGTGATGCAGGACAGAAGCGAGGAGGACGAGAGACAGAAGAGAAGAGCTCGGCTCCTGGGCACCTCTTCCCAGTCTCCAGGCTCCCCCAAAGCCTGCTTGGATTCTGGTGAGGTATGGAAGAGTCAGCACCTGCCAGAGAGATCTTGTCCTCACCCTGCACGGGCCACCAGGGCTTCCAGGGGGTTCATGGACTAGTGTGTGGAAGCAGGGGAAGACCAAGTCCTACCTCGGGGGTGGAGATTTGTGGCCTGCCTCCCTAGAGATCTGGAAAGAGGGATTCCTTACAGAAACTCCTTTGTTCCCTAGGGTCCTAGTGGCCTGGCGTCCCAGGCCTGCCCTACTACCTCCAGAGCTGAGACTGATGAGGAGGAGGAAGAGGATGAGGAAAGTGAGGAGGAGGAGGAGGAGGAAGAGGAGGAAGAGGCCACTGAAGATGAAGATGAGGATCTGGAAGAGTTGCAGGAAGATGAGGGGACTGAAGAAGAGGAAGGAGGAGGTACATACGTAAGCAGAGCAGCCCTCTGTTATGGGTTCTGGTCGGGTGGGCCGCCGTGCCATGCACCCCTGTCTTTTCTTTTCCAGATAATGAAGGAGATAGCCCCAGGTCTCTATCTGAACCCTTGAAAGGGCTCAGGTCTCCTGCTGAGCAGAGGAACAAAGGACTTAGAGGGCCAGCAGCATCGCCCCTGGGAGAATCCCCAGACCCTCCCAGCGCAGACGCAGGAAGCAGTAGGGAACAGCTCCTGGGAGAAGAGAGTCCTGGGTCCCGGCTTTTTGAGCTAGAGATTGAAGCATTGCCTGAGGATGCCACCCCTTCCCCTGAGGAAAGGGACATTTCCTTTTCCAGGAAACAGTCCGAAGACTCCCTCCCCCCCATCTTGGAAAATGGGGCAGATGTGGTTACCTCTACATCCTTCAATGGGCGTGTCTCTTCTCACACTTGGCAAGATTCCAGTCCCCCTTGCAAGAGATCTCGGAAGGAGAAGAAGCAACTGGGATCTGGATCATTAGAAGACAGGTAACAGCAGGCAGAGGAAGAAGGAAGGCGAGGAGCTGGGGCTTTCTGATAGCGGACCCAGTTCCGTGCCGGGCACTCTGCAGCGCAGGCCCCTTCCCACCCGTTCACTAATTCATTCTCTTTACCCTTAGCTATCTAGAGAAGCAAACAGCTCAGCAGGGAAATGGGAAGAGCGAATGGACCCCCTTGGCCTCCCTGGCTCCTGCTGCTGATTCCTCCACAAGGGTGGACTCTCCCAGCCATGGCCTGGTGACCAGCTCCCTCTGCAGCCCCTTCCCATCCCTGAGAGCCCAAACTCCTCAGTCTCCATTTCCCCGACCTTGTATTTATAAGGTAAGCTGGGGGCTGCTGTGTTCCCCTGAGAAGTCATTTCTTACTGTCCCTTGCCTCTCTGCGGGGCACTGCACCAGCCGCCTCCATGTCCCTGTCCTGTGTCTCTGTGTTTAGGTTTATTTTGCACAGCATAGTGTCTTATGCCTGTAACCCCAGCACTTAGGAGGCAGAGGCAGGCAGATTTCTTAAGTTCAAGGCCAACTGTCTTGTCTACACAGTGAGTGAGTTCCAGGCCAGTCAAGGTTACATACCCGTCTCCCCCCTCCGAGACAGGGTTTCTCTGTGGGTTTGGAACTTGTCCTGGAACTCACTCTGAAGACCAGGCTGACCTTGAGCTCACAGAGATCCGCCTGTCTCTGCCTCCTAAGTGCTGGGATTAAAGGCCTGCGCCACCATGCCTGGAGACCCCTGTTTTAAACAAAATGAAACAAAAAAGCTGATTTATTTTATGTGAAAAGGTGTTTTCTCTGCTTGTATGTCTGTGCACCACACTTGTGCCTGCTGCTCAGAGGCCAGAAGAGGGCATCTGGTCCTCAAGAACTGGAGTTACAGACGGCCGTGAGCTGCCATGGGAGTCTGGGTACCAAACCAAAGTCTTTTCTATGTAGCCCTGGCTGTCCTGGAACTATTTAGACCAGGCTGGCCCCAAACTCAGAGATCAGCCTGCCTCTCTCTCCCATGTGCCACCACACTGTCTTGACAGTCCTAGTTTTTAATCTCCTTCCTCCTGACTTCTCTGCAGACGAGTGTGGCCACGCAGTGCGACCCCGAAGAGATCATCGTGCTGTCAGACTCTGATTAGCGGCCTCCCTCCCGCTCTCCCTGCCTGCAGAATGGTTTGGATGGCTGATGGAAGGTGGCAGATGACTGAGCTCCTCCCCTTTTGAGAAAAACATCAGATGTTTTAAGTTTTACACAGACACATTAATAAACAATGAGTTTCTTTTCTTACTGTATTCTTGTCTTTACTTTGCTTTTCTGCGGCGACAGCTGTCGCCTGGTTCATGGTTAGGTCCGAATCTGCCCTTACTAGCCTGGCCTCGGACACCTCGGGCGCCCTCATCACCCTTCTTGAGCCTTCCCTTAGGCACTTCAGAAGCCTTCCTAAGCCGCCTTACTTTCTCACTTGGAGCGGTTGAGTGAAAAGGCCAATCAGGGGCCGCCTCAAGGTTATTTGGCCAATCCGAGAGGAGGCGGGGCTTCAGGGGCACTGTCATTTGCTGGGAAGAGGGCTGTTAGATCCCGCGAGCCGCTAATGTCCACAGCTCGGGGTGGAGCCTGAGCAGCGGAAGCCGGTACTGGTCGTCGGTGGGAAAAGGCAGGCTTGGAGGATTAAAGGGGAACGAAGGCTTGGGCCAAACCAAGTCCTGGGTCCGCAGCGGCGGAGGGGACCTGGCACCTTTAAGGTGGACTGGCGCGCTGGTCCTTTAAAGGAGAAGCGTCGGCGTCGGTCGAGTTTTGCCCAGCGGCACGGGAGGGGTGCTGGCCTGCGCCTTTAAGGTCGCAGGTCCGGGAGGCGGAGCGGAGGCGGAGGGCGGAGGGAGTCGGCACAAGATGGCGGCGGGAGGGGCCGGGGCTGCGGCTCTGGTCGCCGAGTAAGGGGGGGCCGGGGGCGCGCGGCCAGGTAAGCGGGGATGCGCGGGGCTTGGGGGCCCCCTCGGATCGGGGAATCGTCCAGGGCGCCTTTGGGGCGGGGTGGGGGGCGGGGTTCGGGGGGCGGGGGCAGACACGAGGCGGGGTCGGGGGCCCAGGAGGCGGAGCCCGGCAGTAGCTGGGGGCGGCAGGGGGAGGGGCCCGAGAGTTGAGGGGGACACCCCTTCGCCCCAAGAAGTAGGTACAGAATGCCAAGGAGGTGCGCGTTTGGAAGAGAGGCGGCCGTGGGTAGGGTGGGCGGCCATGCCCCGGGAGCCCGGGTCTCCTAAGCTAGGACCGCGCACTAACTGGAGTTGGGATACTTTTCTTCTGCTAGCGCTGCGGTTTGATGTGGTTCGATGGCTGCACTTGGATGACCGCCTTAATCCTTCTGAGCCTGTTGCCTCATCTGTCCCATGGGGTTGAAAGGTACACCTACCCCAGTGTTACGGGGGGTTCCTAAGGCTGACACAATGTTTTTATGCTGTGACGGGCTGTGACTTTTCAAAATCCTATCATTCTTCTCTTTTTCCCCCCCAGAGACCCCCCCGGCCGCCCTCTTCTTTCCTTTGTTCCTGTGGCTGGGGGGGTATCTCCTCCTCCTGCAACATGGAGCCATCTCCTCTGTCACCCAGCGGGGCGGCTCTCCCGCTGCCTCTCTCGCTGGCTCCGCCGCCGCTGCCTCTGCCCGCGGCTGCAGTGGTGCACGTGTCCTTCCCTGAAGTGACCAGTGCCCTTCTGGAGTCCCTCAACCAGCAGCGGCTCCAGGGGCAGCTGTGCGATGTGTCCATCCGAGTGCAGGGCCGGGAGTTTCGTGCACACCGGGCTGTCCTGGCGGCCTCCTCTCCTTACTTCCACGACCAGGTCTTGCTCAAAGGCATGACCTCCATCTCGCTGCCCAGCGTCATGGACCCGGGTGCGTTTGAAACGGTCCTGGCCTCGGCGTACACAGGCCGCCTCAGCATGGCCGCTGCTGACATCGTCAACTTCCTCACGGTGGGCTCGGTCCTCCAGATGTGGCACATCGTGGACAAGTGCACGGAGCTCCTTCGGGAGGGTCGCTCCTCAGCCACTACCACCACGGTCACCACTGCCGCAGCCCCCTCTGTCTCCGTCCCCGGTGCCAGTGTCCCGTCAGGGAGTGGGGGCTCTGGAGCGCCTGCCACCATGGGCTCCGTCCGCTCCCATGCTTCCAGCCGGGCCAGTGAGAATCAGTCTCCTAGCAGCAGCAACTACTTCAGCCCCCGGGAGTCCACCGAGTTCTCCTCTTCCTCCCAAGACACCTTTGTAGCGTCAGCAGTCGGCTGTGGGAACCGTCGAGATGGCGGCCCTGGGTTCCCAGGCCCTGTGGTGGGCAGTGCGGGTGCCACTTCTGGAAAGTTGCTGCTGGAGGCAGATGAGCTGTGTGATGATGGTGGGGACGGGAGGGGGACCGTGGTCCCCGGGGCTGGGCTCCGGAGGCCTCCCTGCATGCCTGCCGGTGCGCTGCCACAGAAACACTGGGTATATGTGAAACGAGGTAGAAATTGCCCTGCGCCAGCCTCTCTGGTTCACCAAGATCCAGATCTAGAGGATGAGGAGGAAGAGGAGGGTCTAGTGTTGACTTGTGAGGACGATGAGGACGAAGACCTGGGGGGGGGCGAGCCTGAGGCTACGCTCAGTATCAGTGACGTGCGGACCCTGACCGAGCCTCCAGTCAAAGGGGAGGAACAGGTCAACTTCTGTGAGTCCTCCAATGACTTCGGCCCCTATGAGGGTGGGGGGGCCGGAGCAGGGCTTGATGACTCAGGAGGACCCACCCCCTCCTCCTATACCCCCGCCCACCCTCCACGACCCCTCCTTCCTCTGGATGTGCCAGGCAACCAGATCTTGGTATTCCCATCCTCCTCCTCACAGGCTCCAGGCCAGCCACCGGCCAACCCAGCAGAACACGGGGCAGTGACCCTGGGGGGCACCTCTGCCGTAGGTCTAGGCATATCAAGTGGCTCTGGTGGGGCCCCTGGAGGGACGGGCAGCAGCGACGGGAATAAGATCTTTTTGTGCCACTGTGGGAAGGCTTTCTCGCATAAGAGTATGCGGGACCGGCACGTGAACATGCATCTCAACCTGCGACCTTTCGACTGCCCGGTGTGCAACAAGAAGTTCAAGATGAAGCACCACCTGACTGAGCACATGAAGACGCACACAGGCCTCAAGCCCTACGAGTGCAGCGTCTGTGCCAAGAAGTTCATGTGGCGGGACAGCTTCATGCGGCACCGGGGACACTGTGAACGCCGGCACCGGATGGGCGGGGGCGGGGCCGCATCGGGACCAGGACCGGGACCCGGGGCTCCTACTGGGCCAGCCTTGCAACCTAAGAGGGAGTCTTCCGGAGTGGGTGGGGGCAGTGGCGATGAGGCGAATTCGGCCACACCCCCATCCCATAGGCGTGTCTGGTCCCCACCCAGCGTGCACAAGGTGGAGATGGATTTCAGTGGGGGCGGAGGAGCACACTGAAGGGCAGGCAGCTGGGGAGCTTAGTCTAAGGGCAACGTGGCCCCCAGAGTTTTTCCCACTACACTGTCTTCCCCTATCTCTGTGGACTTGTATATATTCTGGAGAGGGCCTAGGCTGCACCATCGCCAGTAGGTGCCATTCCTCAGCCCCTTCTTCCCTCGGTATCTCCGGAAGCCTTTTTTTCTTCTCTCTTGGGCACACCAGTGCCCCACCTTTACAGAATAGGGCCCACACGATGAGGGAGTGGAAAGGGGGCATTTTGAGCATCCCGGAATCACAGGGTCAACGGTCAGGTTGTGCTGGTTTGTGCCTGGTCTGTGTGTGTTGTGGGACGAGACCTTTCCAGTCTTATCCTCTCCCCTCCTGAAGGATGCGCCCACTCTTCCCAGGGAGATTCCCAATTGGGTTTTCGTGAAAGTGGGTGGAGACAAGGAATGAGTCGCGTAGTATAGGTTTTAATTTTTAATGGTGATTAAAATATTTATTGGTCACTTCACTTGGCTTCCCTATAGCCCCTCTGTGTTTGTTGGGATCTGGCACCGGTCGGGGAGGTCGGGAAAACGCGGGAGTAAAGCTTCTAAAGGCGGTGGCATTGAGAGGACGCAGCCGGAGGGCGGAGCCTGTGTTGCTAAAGGACTCAAAGTTGGCGCTGCTGGGTGATCCAGGAGGGTGTGCAGGGCGCCGAGGGGCAGATCTGGAGGCAGGTGTCACGATCTCGTTTGGCCCTGTGGGCTGCGTGCCTGCAGCGGGCGGCCAAGCCCTCACCTGACTGAGCGGGAATTTCCGGTCCTTCGCGCTGGCTTTTGGAGGAAAATGAAAGTGAAAGGGGGAAGCCGAGACAGAGTAGAGGAGATCGCGGCGCCATGAAGCCTCTGCCCCTGCTCGTCGCTGTGGCTTTGGGTGAGCGAACCCCATTTCTTCTTGTTTAGGAAAAGGCGCACTGGGAAGGAGAGGAGTTCCATCCCCCTCCCGAAGGGGCGGGGCAGGTCACTGGACATCCTGGTCACTGGAGCCCCTCTCCCCCAGGCCTGGTGACCGCCATCTCGGCTGGACCAGCAGCGATTGAGTGCTGGTTCGTGGAAGATGCAGGTCGGGGTAACCTGAACAAGAAACCTGCCTCGTTGCTGCTGCGCCAGGGACCCATGGATCCACCGCCCCGGCCAGATCTTGACCCTAAGCTATACTTCAAGGTGGATGGTGAGTCTTCGGAACTCACCTGCATCTATCGCCTCTTTAGCTCACGTAGGGCCCTGGGCCCCAGTTTCCCCCTTTGTAAATATGTCTGGGTTCTCCCTAAGTCTCTCAGTACTTTGTTAGTAAGTGCATTCCAGTCTGTGTATAGTCAGCGTGTTTCCAGCCTGGCTACAGTTGCACCCTTTCGGTCCCGCAGACCCAGCGGGAATGCTCCTGGCTGCCTTCAGGCGGTACCCCTCCGGCGCCCCCGCGCCACACTGCGAGATGAGCCGCTTCATCCCGTTCCCCGCTTCGGCGAATTGGGCTAGACATCTGATCCCGCAGCGGAGCTGCCCACGGGCCCTGGATGGGGATTGGCTGCTGGTCAGCGTGTCCAGCACCGTCTTCAGCCTCTCTAGCCTGCTGCAACCACAGCCGGAGCCTCTACAGGAGCCTGTCTTCGTCACCATGGCAACAGGTAGTAGTGGAGAGGTGCGGGAGATGGATGGGGAGTTTTTAAAGGTCTAGACCGTCCAGTGCCTACTGGCTGAAGTGGTTTGAATGAATCTTTTCTCCAGTTGGGGTTAGTGTGTATATATATATATATATATTTTTTTTTGTTAAGCGAGGCAGTTGGCTAGAATTTATCTTTGCCTTTCTTGGTCAGGCCAAGAGTAAAACTGAAATCAACCCTGGTTTTTGGGCGGGGATTGGGGAAGTCATGGTGGTTTCCAGATAAGCAAAGGTTGAAGAACTTGTAGAGTGACAGGTATTGAGTCCTAAAACCCGAATTTTGTCTGTACTCCTCCAAGGTCAGTAAATCGCTAGCCCCGCCCCCCAACTCCGCAGTTGACTCTGAGTGTCCTACGCCCATTCAGGCCACAATCATCCGGGCAAGGAACCTCTTCCTCAGGCTCGACTCGGGGCCACGGTTAATAGCGGCCTCTAGCGGGCAGAAGGGACGCGGCAAAGACTGAGGATTCTGCAAAGGCCACTTAGTGAATAGCAATGCCACTGTGTTCCAGGGGTCCAGCACTTTGGGCAGATATGCTGAAATGGGGTAGATGTGACTAAGGCACTTGTTACTTTACTCACTGATCCAAAAGAAAATGTTCACTAGCACCAAGAAAAAGTTAGGACGCAGACGTTTCCTGCTCCAGGTGACCGTTGTTGGAAGTTTATATAGACCAAAGCCTTGGCAAGGTGTGTGGGTATGGGCTGTGGCCCTAGCACCAGGAAGCTCGGGCAGGCCTCAGGCGTGGGCAGCTCCCTGGGCTAGCCTGCACAACACAGCAAGACTCATTGTCTACCCCCCCCCAGGGTTTCTCTGTGTGGCTTTGGCTTCTATCCTGGAACTTACTCTGTAGATCAGGCTGGCCTCGAACTCACAAATATCCGTCTGCCTCTGCCTCCCGAGTGCTGGGATTAAAGGCCTGCGCTGCCATCACTATTTGGGAAAAAATAAATAAATCTTTAACAAAACAAAACAAAACTTAGTGGAGAAACTTAGTGGGAGAGATTCCCTATCTGCATGAAGCGCTGGTGTGTAGACTTTCTGTGCTCTGCACTAAGAGCCTCCTGTAGAGGTTATTAAACCGAGAGTGGAACAGATGGATTAGCCAGAGCTATCAGCTGACACAGCCTTCACCACAAGCTCAGTAGGTAGGCACTTTCTTACTGCGACCGCCTCTGTTATTCACTTTGTTTCTGAGGCTGGGTCTCATGCCCAGGCTTGTCTGGCGCTCATGGCAATTCTCCTGCCTGAGTCTCCTGGTCTGGAAATTAGGAGGGGCTGAGTTAGGGCCTCAGTGGCAGGCCCATTGCCTACTACGTGTGAGTCTGACTGTCAGTGTTGGAGGCAGGGACAGGAGGCTCCAGAACTCCATGACAGCATGGGCTACATGAGACTGTTTCAAACAAGAGAGCTCAGTGATGGACTTGCCTGGCCCGTGTGAGGTCCTAGGTTCATTCGTTAGTGCAGCGCCTGTTAGCCACCCCACAACACACACACACACACACACACACACACACACACACACACACACACACACACACACACACAAATAAATAAATGGAAAGAACTTGAGAGGCTGAAGTAAGAGAATCAATCGAGTTCCAGACTAGCTTAGCCTACATAGTGAGTTTCAGGATAGCCTGGACCAGAGTGAGTCTTGTCTCAAAAAACAAAGTGTGTGTGCGCACAGTCAAGAACACAGTTAAGAATTCAGCCGTTAAGAACTAGGTAGTGGCCCTAGTGCCTACATGATGGCTCACAGCCACCTGTAATTCTAATTCTAGGAGATCCAGTGCCCTCTTCTGGCCTCCTTGGGTACTGCACCCACATGGCACACTTCCATGCAGGCACTCACTCATACACATAAAAATTAAAAAAAAAAAAACTGTGCCCTTAGATCTTGGACATCTCCAGAATTTGAGAACCGTAGTGGGCAGAGTGCTCAGCACAGACTGCCCAGAGCCATACCTCTGCCCCACATACACACATCACCTTTATTTATCCCTATACTTCCTGCACATTCTTAACTACATTGGTTTAGAACCGGAATAAAGGGAGGCTTGGAGGTGGTATTACAGATGGGGGTGGGTCAACTGGAGCTCGGCCCAGGCCCACAGCTCTGCCTCTCTACCTTCCCTTTCCCCCCCTCTCCCAATGCCCAGTGGTGCTGACTGTCCTCACCCACAGCCCTGTTCCCCGGATCCAGCTGGGAAAAGACGCAGTGCTGGACCTGAGCTTTGCCTACAACCCCCCTGTCCTGGAAGATGCTCTGTCTCCGGCCGCCGGCCCCCCTCCCTTTGGGCTGGAGTGGCGACGGCAGCACAGGGGCAAGGGTTACCTGCTGCTGGCTGCAACTCCTGGGCTGGCTGGAGAAACGCCACCAGCCCAAGAAAAGGCGGTGGCCTTTGCTGCTTGGGATGACAATGAGCCCTGGGGCCCATGGACTGGGAATGGGACCTTCTGGCTGCCGGCTGTGAAGCCTTTTCAGGAGGGCACCTACCTGGCCACTGTGCACCTGCCCTATCTGCAAGGACAGGTCTCCCTGCAGCTGACTGTGCACAGTGAGTGGGGACACCATGCAGAGGGAGGGGATGACAGAGAGAGGGAAGATAGACTGGGGTCCTGGGATTCCCCACCATCACAGTACCCTCTCTAGTATTAGGGAAACCAGAAGACAAACCGAGGGAAGAAGTAGAATCGTTCACTTTCCTTTCTATTCTTTCTTCAGAGCCCCCCAAAGTGTCTCTGACACCAGCACCCCTTGTGTTGGCTGCCCCAGGAGAGGCACCCCCGGAACTGATCTGCCTTGTGTCCCACTTCTACCCTGAGGAGGGCCTGGAGATGGAGTGGGAGATCAGAGGTGGCCCAGAAGGCGGTTCTAGAAAGGCCGAGGGGGAGACGTGGCTGTCCACCGTCCGCCACCATTCCGATGGCTCTGTCAGCCAGGCTGGGCACCTGCGGCTGCCCCCAGTCACTGCCAATCAGCATGGAGTACGCTATGCCTGTCGGGTCCGCCACCCGAGCCTGCCAGCATCGAGGCGCAGTGCTGACGTCACCCTGGAGGTGGCAGGTAACCTGGAGAACCTCTGAGCCAGGGTGGAACCTCAGAGAACACCAAGCTCATTCACACTGCTTCCTTGCTAGGCCTCTCCCGGCCCTCAATCGAGGACAGCGTAGGCCTGTTCCTGTCCGCTTTTCTCCTTCTGGGACTCATGAAGGCACTAGGCTGGATCGGTAGGTGTGAACCCGCTTACTCCCTGCGGTCTCACCTCTTCCTTCCCCGCCACTCACACCCCTCCCCTCCTTCTTTTCCATAGCAACCATTCGTGAAGACTCAAAGGGGAAGGCAGCAGCTGCCAGCCTGGACTCAAAGGTAACAGTGCCCATTCCTGGGTCTTTCCCGCCTCCTGCCGTGTTATATACTCCCTGGTGGGACGCTGACTGCTGGCATGGCAGACAGCCGCAGACTTCACGCAGTCCTTCGTCCTAACTGTAGCTCACCTCAGACTTTCCAATCTGAGTGCAGTGCAGTCTGTTAGAGACGTGACTCACAGAAACTGGAGTAATTAGTAGTTACGTTAAAAAAAAAGAAGCCCGGCGGTGGTGGCGCACGCCTTTAATCCCAGCACTTGGGAGGCAGAGGCAGGCGGATCTCTGTGAGTTCAAGGCCAGCCTGGTCTACAGTGCTAGTTCCTGGATAGGCTCCAAAGCTACAGAGAAACCCTGTCTTGGAAAAAAGAAAAGAAAAAACCAGGTGTGCTGGGCCATGCTTCTGGGCACAGCACTTCAGAGGCTGAGGCAGAATCAATCCTGAGTTCTAGGCTGCTCCGTGGAAACCTTGGCTCATGGGGGAGAGAAGTAAAATGAGCCAGGCAAAATAATCTAATAAATAATACATTTATTGAATTTTTGTTGAGACAGGTCTCCTAGTCCAGGCTGACTTCAAACTTTATACATAGTTGAGGATACTTCTATTTACTTATTTTTGGTTTTTCGATACAAGGTTTCTTTGTGTAGACCAGGCTGGCCTCCTTTAGTTTGGGGAATAAGGCTCACCCCACCACACGGCTTATTGAGGGCGATCCTACCTCTCTGTTGTTCTCCCTCCCCTTCCAGTGCTGGGGTCACAGGAGGGTCACCATGCTCAGTTAACCAACCTTTCCTTTGTAATTTTTAGAAATTACATTTATTGGCCATTTTCTGGAAACTCTCAGGTCTCTGGGCCTGGCAGAGAGAGTTCATCAGCCTGGCCAGTATTTAATTAAAGCTTGTTTCAAATTCGGCTTTAAAAAAAAATTACATTTATTTATTTGTGTGGGCATGTGCATATCACGGCACACACGTGGAGGTCAAAGGACAACTTAGGGAAGTTTTCTCCTCCTACCATGGGGGTCTTGGGGATCACACTCAGATCGGCAGGTACCTTTATACCCCGAGCCGCCCCACCAGTCCATCTTTCTGAAGGGTTTATTTTGTGTGCGTGTGTGAATGTGGGGTGTGTTCTCACACGTGGTTGGCTGTCAGAGGACAACTCTGGGGCACCAGTTTTCTTCTACAAACTGTGGGAGCCCAGCTCAAAGTCAACCACCTGCTGAGCCATTTCATCAGCAGAAGACAATCAGGATTTATCACAGAATAAAGCATGAGGATGGGTGCTGAAGGAACCACTGCGGAGGAAACGCTCTCACAAAGCATGAAAGAGAACACTCTGCACTCTACATTTTTTTTAATATTTATTTATTATGTATACAATATTCTGTCTGTGTGTATGTCTGCAGGCCAGAAGAGGGCACCAGACCTCATTACAGATGGTTGTGAGCCACCATGTGGTTGCTGGGAATTGAACTCAGGACCTTTGGAAGAGCAGGCAATGCTCTTAACCACTGAGCCATCTCTCCAGCCCCTCTACATTAATTCTTGAATCTTATGTATCCAGAATATTTAAACATGTAAACAATGCAAGAAATCTCAAAGCTCAGAGCACAGCTCAGGGGTAGAGTTTACTTGGTCTCAGATGACCCCGAGGGCCTTTGAAAAGATGGCTCCTCTCTTCTAGAGAACTCAGGGGGTAGAACACTCAACTCTGTATCTAACAGGCGGAAATGCCAGCCCCATCCTGCTCCCTCCCCTTGAATGTTTCTGGATTAACCATGAGGAACTCACTCTGCATCAAATCCTCCACTTCTTTCTTCTCTTGCAGAAGTCACAGTAAGGCAGTTTCTGTGGGAGCCCAGACGACTCCAGTGGCCCCTCCCCAACAGTGTCTCTGTCTCTTCGCGGCGTCCTCTGCTCTCTCCATCGAGCATGCGGCTGGGGTTGTTTATTTTTTACTTTTGTTGTTGTTTTTAGACAAGGTCCTCCATGTAGTCTTGACTGGCCTGGTCCTCACCAAACCAACCAGGCTAGCCTTGAAGTCCCAGAGATCCATCTGTCCCTGCCTCCAGAGTGACGAAAGGCATTGGCCACCATGCCTTGTGGATTATTATTATTATTATTATTATAATTCTTAAGGCTCAAAGGCAAAGGTTCTCAAAATTTTGGGTCCCAATACATGTTAAAATGACCAAGAAGCCCAAAGAGTTTTTGTTATGTGGGCTACAGCTACTGGAACTTAACTTAAAAAAAAAATAAAATAGAAAAAAAAGAAAGAAAAAGTGACCTACTACGCTTTTGATCCCATCACTTGGCACTCCGGAGGTGGAGGCAGGCTGGCATGAAACTCACTTGAGTCTCCTGCCAACCTGATTTACAATAGGGAGTTCCAGGGTGGGGTTCTGTTGAGAGAACTAAACACAAGAATAAACATGCACACCGGGCTGTGGTGGCGCACACCTTTAATCCCAGCACTCGGGAAGCAGAGGCTGGCGGATCTCTGAGGTCGAGGCCAGCCTGGTCTACAGAGTGAGCTCCAGGACAGGCTCCAAAGCTACACAGAGAAACCCTGTCTCGAAAAACAAACGAAGTGCCTCTGTATGCTCTAGAGCAGCGTTTCTTAGCGGGCAGGTCTGCAGGTCATGGCCCCTCTAAGATCACCGGAAATATCAGATATTTACATTAGGATTCATAACAATAGCAAAATCACAAATATGAAGTAGCAACGAAAATAATTTTATGGTTGGGGTTACCACAATATGGGAAACTGTATTAAAGGGCCGTAACATTAGGAAGGTGCAGAATCACTGGCTATATAATTACAACGACTAAGGGATCAGAGCATCTTATGTGCTGGGGACCTCTGGGACAGCTCACGAGGTTCTAGAGCCCAGCGGTCCGTGTGTCTCCCATGACCGACTAATGCCTACCTCTCCAGCTCCCCTCACACCACAGCGTTTCCTCTGCCTGCTCTACCTTCGCCATCTCTGGGCCCCAGGCCTGATGGGCCTCGTCCTTCCACGGACTCCCGAGTGTCCCTCTCGTGCGGTTCACCGGCCGTCCTTGAAGGATGTCCGTCCTCTCCTGCCCGCCCGCCCGCCGCGACACCAGTCTAGTCGCGTGCCAATAAGTGTTTCAGAGTTTTCCACGCGGGTCTCATTCTGCCCTCCTTACAAGCGCAGCGAACCACCCGGTCGCCTCCGGGCCCTTGCCACTACCCCGCTTTCCCCATGCCGGGAGGCGACGCAGCCACGTAGGAACTGCGCACACTCTGGCTCACCGAGAGACCCGGACTCCGGCAGCGACGGACGCGAGCGGACCCAAGAGTGACGGAAACGCCGCCGCACCTCCCTAGCCGACTTCCGGCCCCGCCCCTGGGGAGGGCGGGCACAAAGGCGGCCCAGAAAACCCGGGGCGGATGTGCTCCGTTGCACCCGCGCGCTGGCGTGGGCAGTGTCATTAGCGGGCTGCAGTGACGGGGTCGCCCCCTACCAGAGCGCTTTCGGAGGGAGTTGCACTTGTTCTTGTTAGAGAAAGATTTAAAATCCTGCTCTTGCCCTCCCGCGGAGGCTTGAGAGGACTCGATCACTAGCCTGTCTGTTCTGAGTGACAGGGCCTCCGGAGTCCCCGAGCAGGGTTGCAGGGGATAATGGAGTGGGGCACCTGGCGCTGGGTCCCGAGCCCTGGCGTCCAGCACTTCCCTAGTCGGCGGCCCTGGCTCCTGTCCTCACTTCCTTCCCTTTTTGGCTCCTGCTGTCGGGCGGGCGGACGCGGGGAGGGGGGAAGCGGAAAGGGCGGGAGAGCCCGGGAACCCGGCAGGGTTCGGGAGGGGGTGGCCGCGGAAAAGCCCGGGAGGGGACTCGGTCGAGGGCTAGAGACCGACCAGGACAGAGGCCCAGGACCGGCGCGCAGCCTCTCACCCCTCCCGACAGGTCAGAGCCAGAGCACCGGGTGACCCTGCCCATCCCGCACTTATGATCCCCTAATCCCTAACGGGTACTGAGGGCCCCGGTTTCCCACTCCCGTGTGCTCCCTCCCCCAGCCTTCCCGAGGGACCCCCACCTAGGTCCCCTTCCCTGCCCGTCTCCCCCACGCCCGCCTGACTCCACTCCCACCCCACCCGTCTCTCCCCAGGCGCCCCCATGGCTTGACCCCGCTGATTCCTTCACTCGGCCATGCTCCCGCGGCCCCTGCGGCTGCTTTTGGACACGACCCCCCCCGGGGGAGTCGTGCTGAGCAGCTTCCGGAGCCGAGACCCCGAAGAGGGTGGGGACCCAGGTGGCCGGGCCGTGGGCGGGGGGCAGGAGGAAGAGGATGAGGAAGAAGAAGAGGTGAGACGCGGGTGGTGGGAGGCAGGGCATTAAATATTTCTGAGACTCTCCTCCTTCTGGTGTCTCTGGGTCCCTCGGTCTCTTCCGCCCTGCCTCGCTCACATCCGGACCTCTGTCTGGGTATCTGGCCGCGGGTCCTGGTGTCTCTGTAGTCCTCCCTGTTGGTGTGACTCGGGACCCGCCTGTAGGAACCTACCGAGTTCCTGCTGGAATGTCTGGCTGGCAAGCAGGCTGGCTGTGCCTGCGGGGCTCAGGCCCTCCTTGACCATGCCTGCCTCAGAGAGCTGCCTCTGGGCGGCGTGTCTTGGTCCCTGTCTCCCTCCTGGTTTTTGTTTGGCGGGGAGGGGTTTGTTTCTACGGTAACCAGCTCCTCAGCCTCTAGGATTGGGGAGGGAACCCTCAGATTTCGCCGCCCCTTCCCCCACCCCCTGGTGCCGGATTGAGGGCAGCAAACCAAGAGGTACTGGCACCTGGAGAGGTGATCCCAAGATAGGTAGACAGTGGTCATCTTCGTTCTTAGGGACTGGTAGTTGTGGCCAGCAGCAGGACTTGGGACTTCAGGAGGGTACAGAAGTTAGATTCGGAGCCCAAGAGGCCCCGGATTCCTGGGTCCCGACATTAATTAGTAAAGTTAGGGTGACTGGCAAGGCTGGTTTTTCGGGATCAGTCGGGGGAGGGGCTAGGGCCACATGACTGTGAGTCTACTGCTCTCCCCCCCCATCACCCTTACTTCCCCTTCTTCTTGTAACTGGGATTGGAGCCGCCACCTTCAGGGGTCCCCAGTGCTGAGATTTAGTGGAAGCTGCATTCGGGAGACCTGGGAAAGGGAGTCTATGAAGAGGGACTAAATTTGGGCTCCTCTGCTTCTGTCAGGGAGGGCGGGGCATGAGGCGGCCTGACGTCTCAGCTTCTCTCTGCTTCAGGTCTCTCTGCCTTTGGGATATTGGGGCACCCTGCTCCTGCCCTTTGCATCCCGCTTTTCTGCCGTGTTGGGCTCAGCTGTGGGGGGGATTTGGGTGTGTTCCTGCATTCAGTTGGCACCTCACTGCAACCTCTATTCCACCGAGCTCTGAGGCGGTTGGGGGGGCTGCCTGAGCCCCAGTGGGGGTAGACCTGGGGTCACCAGCACCCACTACCCCTCGTACTCGCTGGTATTGTCCCCCGCCATCGCAGGTGAGGGCTACAGCGGGAGGAGCAGGGCCTGGGGAACAATGGCTAGGGACCGGAGGTGCTGTGGAGCTGACTTCCTCTTCCTTGCTTCTTCAGGCTCCTGTGTCTGTCTGGGATGAGGAGGAGGATGGTGCCACCTTTTCTGTCACAAGCCGCCAGTATCGGCCTCCTGATCCCTTGGTGAGATCACCTCTGACCCCTCACCTCTCAGTTCTTTCTTTGATTTCTTTCCTCTCTTTTTGGCCAGAGCACTGGTTGGATGTCTGGAGTCTAGGACTCTGTGTGGTGTGATTTAAGCCATGCACCTTGTCCTTTCTGAACCTTAGCAAAAGCGAGCGCGGTCTGGATTACTCCAGACATCTAGCAGTGGGCTTGGGGAGATCAGTATGCCGCCCTCCGTGTTCTCCAGGCCCCCTTGCCTCCCCCGCGTTCCTCCCGACGGCTCCGCGCTGGCACTCTGGAAGCCCTGGTCAGACACCTGTTGGATGCCAGGACGGCAGGGGCTGACGTGACTTTCACTCCAGCCTTGCTGGCCACCCACCGGGCCTTCACCTCCACGCCCGCCCTGTTTGGGCTTGTGACTGACAGGTCAGGGACCGAGGGTTGAGGGGCTCCTGGAAGTTCTCTGAGTGCTCGCAGCACCGGGGGGTTGGAAGCGGCCTAGGTAGAGCCTCTCCTCATCCCCAGGCTGGAAGCCCTCGAGCTGCATGCTCCTGGCGAGCTAGAGAGGACCACAGGGTGAGTGGCCCCTGACTCTACCTCAGTCTCCTCTGAGGAAGCTGAGGTTGCACCTCTGACCCTTGGCTGGTTCCCCTTCTCCCAGGGTAGCCATCTCCGTTCTTTCAACCTGGCTGGCCTCTCACCCTGAGGATTTTGGCTCTGAGGTCAAGGGTCAGCTTGACCGGCTTGAGAGCTTCTTGCTTCGGACAGGGTATGCAGCACGGGAGGGTCTTGGGGGGGGCAGTGCTGACCTCATCCGAAACCTTCGGGCCCGGGTAGACCCCCGGGCCCCCGACCTTCCTAAGCCCCTGGCCCTTCCTGGCGATTCCCCTGCTGACCCCACGGATGTCCTGGTGTTCCTCGCTGACCACTTGGCCGAACAGCTGACCCTGCTAGATGCGGTGAGACCTTGACCTTTGACCCTACACTCTCTGACCCCTCACTAACTCTCCTTGGCTCCAGATCCTTTCCTTGCTTCCAATGCTCCTGGATTCCTCTGCCGTCTGCTGCTCTGACCCTCCCTTCCCTCCTCCCTGTGGCTGTCATCCTCCAGCCCTGTGCCCTGCTGGTCCCTGGTCACTTAAGAGCCTCAGATCCCTGGTATCGGAAACTTGCCTGGCTTGACTATGAATTTTAACCTGTAACTTCCACCCTGCAGGAGCTGTTTCTCAACGTGATCCCCTCTCAGTGTTTGGGAGGCCTCTGGGGTCACAGGGACCGGCCAGGACACTCTCACCTCTGCTCGTCCGTCCGAGCCACTGTCACACAGTTCAACAAGGTGGCAGGGGCAGTAGTGAGCTCTGTCCTGGGGGCCACCTCAATTGGAGAGGGGCCGGGGGAGGTGACTGTGAGGCCCCTCCGACCCCCACAGAGGGCCCGGCTCCTGGAGAAGTGGATCCGAGTGGCAGAGGTGAGAAAGAACAGCCCTACTGGGGGACTGTGACGTGGAGAGGGGCTCTAAGCCTTGACTGTTTCTGGCCCTCACAGGAGTGCCGCCTGCTTCGGAACTTCTCCTCGGTCTACGCTGTTGTGTCTGCTCTGCAGTCCAGCCCTATCCACAGGCTTCGGGCGGCCTGGGGGGAAGCGGCCAGGTGGGAGGCCTGGAGTGCCTGAGGCCTGGAGGCAGCAGCTAAGCCAGGCCTGTGCTCAGACCCCTCTTCCTCCCTAGGGACAGCCTCAGGGTCTTTTCCAGCCTGTGCCAGGTTTTCTCGGAGGAAGATAATTATTCCCAGAGCAGGGAGCTCCTCACGCAGGTGAGGCCCAGTCTTGCTTTCCCTGCCTCTGCCCCCCCCTCCTCCCAATCACCTTGTCTCTGTCACCACCAGGAAGTGAAGCTGCAGCCCCCTGTGGAGCCACACTCCAAGAAGGCACCGAGGTCTGGCTCTAGGGGTGGGGTGAGTGACCAGAGGGGCTGGGATGGGAAGCTCTCCTGGTGAGGTGAATGAAGCTGATTCTGTGGAGGGAAGGGCTGTACCCTGACAGGAGTCTGACCCTGACCTCTCTGCAGGGTGTGGTTCCATATCTTGGGACCTTCCTGAAGGACCTTGTGATGCTGAATGCTGCCTCCAAGGATGAGCTGGAGGTCAGTGGGGTGTGTGTGTGTGTTCGTGAGAGGTCTGTCCTGGAAGGCTTAATAAGGGCACCTCAGGGTCAGACAGACACCCTTCCACAGACAGACAGGCTACAAGACAGAAGCAGCAGAGTACTGTTTCTGGAGCCAGGTTCTGTTGCCATGGAAAACAGTTCAGTGGTCTGTCGGTATATGTCCGACTGTCTACGTCAGCCTGTTAATGGGAGGGGTAAACGGATACGTATTTGTCAAGAGCTTAGAGCATACTGGAAACACTGGTATATTGTTTATTAAATATACAAATGCTGAGTAACTCATGGTGGTATGAGGACCGTAGTATGTTCAAGACCCTAGGCTCCACCCTCAGTGCTGCAAACGAAAGAAAACGCTGAGGCTTCCAGAAAGTTCCGTGTCCTGCCGCGAGCCAGTTTTCTCATGTAGAAGCTAGATGCTTTCCCTCAGTGGAGCTGGGCGTCAGCTGGAATCCTAGCACTGCACTCGGGGCAGAGGCAGGCAGATCTCTAGGACTTCAAGGCTAGTCTCATCTACATAGTGAGTTCTAGACCAGTCAAGGCTACACACAGTGAGACCCTGTCTCAAAAAAAAGTCAAGTGAGGCTAAGAGTTTGGGTCTGAGATGGGATGGAACCCAGGGTCCGAGTGGCTCGTGCACTGGCTGTCTGGGGACGGGGGTGTTCTCTCTGGTGCCCGAGCAGGGTCATCATCTCGTCCCTTACTGCCCCTGCAGAATGGCTACATCAATTTTGACAAGCGGAGGAAGGTGAGCGGACTGGGGCTGGATGCTGGGCTTCTCTGTCCATGCCCCAGGAAGGGGAAGGGGTCCCTGAGTTTTGGCTCCTGCAGTTTGCGGGCTCCTTCCCAGGAGTTTGCTGTCCTCTCCGAGCTGCTGCGTCTCCAGAACGAATGTCGTGGTTATGACCTCCGACCTGACCCCGATATCCAGCAATGGCTCCGGGGCCTCCAGCCATTAACTGAAGCTCAGAGGTGACTGGCTGGTGGTTGTAGGACATGGGCTGGGGGACGTGGGTGTGTGTGTGTTGGTGGCATGTCCTTACCTCTGCCCATGGCTATCCTGTCCAGTCACCGTGTGTCCTGTGAAGTGGAACCACCTGGTACCAACGACTCTCCTGCTGCAAGGATGCTCCGGCCGGCGCTGGTCATCTCACAGTGGACAGAGTAGGAGCACTGCTGGCCGGGAGCTGGTTTCGCGGGGACCTGCCACTGCCCCTGCTGTTGTCTAATTCCCTGCCTCTCCAGAGTCCTGGGCTCTGTTGGAGGCCCCACTCCTCTGGTGTCCTGGGATCGGCCCAGTGTTGGGGGAGATGAGGTACCTGGAACCCCTGCTCCCCTGCTGACTCGGCTGGCCCAGGTGAGTCTGCTCTCAACTCTATGCTAAGACATTTCTCGTTGGCCCCCTTCCCTTCTGACTTGATCTGTTTGCCCTAGCACATGAAGTGGCCGTCCGTCTCCTCTCTGGACTCTGCCCTGGAAAGCAACCCCTCCCTGCACAGTCCTGCTGACCCCAGCCACCTCTCCCCCCCAGCCTCCTCCCCTAGGCCCTCTAGAGGTCACCGCCGCTCAGCCTCCTGTGGATCTCCACTGAGTGGGGGCACAGGAGAAGGGTCCTCTAGGGGTGCTGGATGTGGGGGAGGGGCATCTGGACCAGGGTCCTCTGATTGCCGAATTATCCGAGTTCAGATGGAGCTGGGGGAAGATGGCAGCATCTACAAGAGCATCTTGGTAAGAGCCTGGGGCTGGGCAGGGTGGGAAGGACCCTGCTATGTCAGACATTTGTGTCATCTTGGGTTTGGGCCGTCAGGACTCAACTATGGCTTCTGTGGGACTCCTCAGAGCAGCTGTTGATGTTGACCGCAACTCCACATTAGCGGGCCACTCCCTGAGTTCTGGGGGCTGCAGTACACCTTCAGAGCCAACAGTTTTCCTGCTTGCTGTACTGGGCACCATGTGGGCTGGTTTACCGGGCACTGGCAAGCACCATATTGGGTTTCCTGTTCATTTTAACTCTTTTGGCTGGGTTGGAAGAATAGGAAACCGGCCATCATGTATATTTATTGCTCTTCTGGTCTCTTGCAAGGTGACAAGCCAGGACAAGGCTCCAAGTGTCATTAGTCGTGTCCTTAAGAAAAACAATCGTGATTCTGCAGTGGCTTCAGAGTTTGAGCTGGTGCAGCTGCTGCCCGGGGAGCGAGGTGAGCAGCCAAGGGAAGGCAGAGTGGAGGGTGTGTTCTCACCAGGCCCTGGGGAGCAGTGAATGCCTGACCCCCCTGCACCCACAGAGCTAACCATCCCACACTCGGCTAACGTCTTCTACGCTATGGATGGTGCATCTCACGATTTCGTCCTGCGGCAGCGCAGAAGGTCCTCTGCTGCCACCCCGGGCTCCCATCCCGGCCCCTCTGCCTCAGGAACTCCCCCGAGCGAGGGGGGAGGGGGCTCCTTTCCCAGGATTAAGGCCACAGGGAGGAAGATTGCGCGGGCCCTGTTCTGAGGAGGACGGTCCTATTGGTTTACAGAAGTCACAGCACTTGCACCAGGTGCTAGCAGCCACCAGTGGTGGCCATTACACCCGGGCGGAAATCCCGGAAGGTGGCCAGCAGCCCCGGGACAGTGAAGTGCACCTGTTTACCAAACCACTTCGAAAGTCAGCCCTGTGGGACTGGTGACCATATAACCAAACTGGGTCCCTGCACATAGCGTCCACCTGGGGAGTGTGGCGTACTTGTCAGTGCTGGGAAGAGCATCCTCCTGCCACGCGCTGGCCTGTGAAGGGCCAAGGAGAGGCCTAGAGGCTGAGCCCAGGGTGGAGGACGATGGCAGGGTGTTCTGCTGGGACTTTTCTTGTCACTGGGACAACACTAAGATAATAAACCACACACTACCAGATTCTGTCCCCGTCTTTCAGTGCGCAGAGGTCCCCAGCATGGCTCAGTGTTCACGGGCTTGGCAGGATGCACAGGGCTCTGGTCCGTCCTGGACCCTGAGAGCAAGGTCCTGGTAACAGTTAACCCAGGGATGCCCTCACTCCTGGCCCCTTCATAGGCTCGGCTTTCCCTTGCTACAGACCCTAAGAGGCCAGGGGCTCCTGAGGGACAGCGGTCACTGAGGACATCCCTCAGGGCAGAGTTGTAAGAGATAATTTAGGACAAAGACGTTAAAGAACAACTTTGTGGATATGACACATAAATTTGGGAGAATTTCAGATTAGTTAAGTTACATTCAGTCAGGCGCTGGTGGCGCACGCCTTTAATCCCAGCACTCGGGAGGCAGAGGCAGGTGGGTCTCTGATTTTGAAGCCAGCCTGGTCTACAGAGTGAGTTCCAGGATAGCTAGACTTATACAGAGAATCCTTATCTCAAAACAAACAAACAAACAAAAAAGTTAGATTCAAAGCAATGCTAAGAAGACAGGTGAAGATGAGCTAATGCTCTAGGGCTGTCTGGGGACAGGCGCTCACAGTGAGTGACCGCATCCTATTCCAGGCTCTCAGGCTGGAGAACTCGGAGTTCCATAGCTAAGCTGACGTTCTCAACAACACGCTGCACTGCATCTTCGGGTTAGACCCCGTGTCTTAGGGAAGGGAAAATAACGCGCTGCATGAACAGGCAAGAAACCACTTGAGACATTTCAGACTCCAAACTGAAGGCGCACAGGCAAGACCCTGCGTTTAGTTCTCAGCACCAGGAAAACCAGACGCCAGAACGGCCACAGATTCCAGCCGCTGGGAGAATGACTTGCTTTTGTTGACATTTTATTGGCTATTCTAGTGGGGACCCTGGAGCTGCCTCACCCCTCCCTCCCCTCCCCTTTCCATGGGGGTCAGGCCTTCCCAGGAGCCTTTGCTGCCTGGGCTCGCTGGAACTCCTGCTGCAGCTGAGCAAGGGTTTCCCTCTGTTGCTCTGACTGCCGCTCAAGGTCCCGAAGCTGAGATTCGTAGCGCTTACTGAGGAGGGGAAAAAGGGACAGGCAGAAAGGAGAGATTAGTGGGGCTCACTGCTGAGTGGCAAAGGGTGACTGGTGAGGTTTGTGGGATGGGGGTGTGGGGGGGAGTGCTAAGGGAAAGAAAGGGCTGATGAGATGAACCAGTGGGGAGGTTGGGCTGGTTTCCTCCGAGGCTGACACCTCAGTTCCATCTTCAAAACCCACACGGCAGGAAAGAGAACAGATTCCCGCACATTGTCCTCTGACTATACATGAGCTGCCATGGCACATGTGTCCCCCCCCCAAAATATAATACAAAAAGAAAGGCTGAAGTGGTGGCTCCTTTAAGCCGGTCCCTCGGAAGGCAGAGGCAGTCGTATTTGTGACTGAGGTCTAAGTAGTGAGCTCCAGGCCAGCCAATACTCTATGGCAAGACCCTGTCTCAGGAAGGAGTAAAGGAAAGGAGGGCTTGGGAAATGGATAAGCGGGGGCGGCTGTGGCTGAAATGCCAGTGCAAGGCGGCGAGGCACTTACATTTCCGCTGTGATATAGTCTAGCCTCTTCCCCACCGTGGCCCGAGCCTCCCCTAGCTCCTGTTTGACAAGTACGGGTCCCAGCAGCTTAAAGACGACGTTGGACCCATCCAGCAAGGCCAGTTCCTGAAGAGAGGATGGGAGGGTTTATGGGATAACCGTGCCCAGCAGAGCTCCTCCTGGCCCCAGCGTCCCAGATCCTCACCTCCTTCACGATATTATTTTCAGTTAGCTGGGCCTCTAGCTTCTGCCTCCCTGACATGGATTTACTCAAGTCTGAGGTGGTGAGAGGAAACGCATGATTAAAAACAGCGAATGGGCCAAGACCCGCACAATCCCGGAGAGGCTGGAGGTGAGGACAGAGCAAGGATGCCGAGGCGAGGGGCACGAGGCTCCCTCCCACTGCGGGGTGCTTGAGCTGAGAGCGGAAAGGGGCAAGACCACGCCAGCTCTGCTCTTACCCTTCTGCAGCTGTTGGTATTTCTCCACTTCCCCCTGCAGCTTCTTTTGGATCAGCTCAGCCATGGTGAAGGCGAAAGCCTACGGGGCGGGGGTCGCTGGCTCTCAAGCGATGGAAGGCACCTGGGCTCCGCTTTCTGGCCCTGCGGAGGGACAGCACTTTCTGTGGGCAGCTCTCTGAGGCACCGTAGCCTTTCCTCATCCAGAGCAGCCACTCCCTAGGAGCTGGAGAGCGAAAGCCGACCCCGGATCCTCCAAGCCAAACCCCAACCTCTTCACGTTAGACCCACTGTCTTGATAAACCCGGAAGTAAACAAGGCATGCCGGGAGAAAGACGGCGCCGGAAGCCGCATTCTGACACATGCCGGGATATGTAGTTCTGACCTGTGTGACACTCGTTCTACCGAAAGGGCTAGACCCAAGAGGTTTTAGGCAAAAGAGAGAAGTTAATCTGGCAAAAAAGAATTCACCGTTACCAGGATTCTGGACCCGGACTTGCCTGTTAGTCATCATTCGGTCAGAAGCTGCCCCTCGGGAGCCTACCAGCTCCTAGACGCTCGCGAAGGCTTGCCTTCACTCAAGATGGCGCCAGAGGCTTCCGATCCCGTACGGCGATGATTGGATGAAGACCGGAAGTTTCTTAGCTGTGGGACTGCTGAGAAGAGTTCCGCACGTGGATCGTTGTTTCGCGTCGCTCACCGAGATGGAGACAGCCCCTAAGCCGGGCAGGGGTGTCCCACCCAAGAAGGACAACCCTCAGGCCAAGAGGAAGGTAGCGGCTTGGGTGGGAGGCGGCGGGCGCCATGGGGCTCGGGCTCCGGGTAGGGCTGCGAGTGCGAGCGCTCCTCCTCTGCCTCTAGAAACCGCGGCGGTACTGGGAGGAGGAGGCCACCCCGGCCGCCGCCCCGGCGGGGCCGCCTCGGAAGAAGGCCAGGGCTCGGGAGCCGCGACCCCCGAGGTCCAAGGGCGTGCGCGGCGCCCCGAAGTCACGCTTCGGCCGGAAGCCCCAGGGCCCCAAGAACGCCTCGGAGCAGAAGAAGCCGCGGCGGACCCTGTCTGGGGTGAGCCTGGGACCGACGGGGCGGGGGGCAGCGCGGGTGAGAGGAACCGGGTCGATCGGAACCTGCCCCTTGCCTGCCAGGCCCAGGACCCGTTCCCAGGACCCGCCCCCGCGCCCGCGGAGGTGGCCCGGAAGTTCTGTCGCATTGACAAGTCCAAGAAGGTGAGGACGGGTCGGACTGTGGGGCGGGATTGCAGGGCGGCTCGGCTGGTGGCCTTGCTGGGGCCCCGCGGGTGCACAGCGGCTCTTTCAACCCTGCCGACAATGCCCTAGCTCCCCTGTTCGAAGCCAAAAACCCGCAGCAAACTTGAGACGGCTGAAGCGCAGGAGGAGGAGGCGAGCGTCAGAGCTGCCCGGGCCGAGCTGCTGCTTGCTGAGGAACCTGGGTGAGTGGTTCCGGATCCGCGCTCTCCTACCCTGTCCTTCTGGGACTTCGATTTTGCATTTTCGTGTTTGGATGCCAGCTTCGTGCTGGAGAGCGTCCCTGTTGTCCTAACTGTGCCTTTCAGGTTCCTGGAAGGAGAAGATGGCGAAGACACGGCCAAGATACTGCAGACAGACATCGTGGAGGCCGTGGACATCGCAAGCGCTGCCAAGGTGAGCCTGAGGCGGAAGAGCGGCCCAGGAGACCACCTGGCGGCCTTCCTTCGTTCATGTTTGTTTCCCTCCCTCTCCCAGCACTTCGACCTGAACCTGAGGCAGTTTGGACCCTACAGACTGAACTACTCTCGAACAGGGAGGTAAGGTTGAGTTCCAATGGCTCGACCCTCTTTCTGAAGAAGGACTTAGTTACTCGTGTATGTGAGTGTGTGCACACGGAGGCCAGAAAAGAACAGGCTTTCTCTGTAGCTTTGGAGCCTGTCCTGGAATTGTTCTGTAGACCAGGCTAGCCTTGAACTCACAAGAGATCCGTCTGCCTCTGCCTCCTGAGTGCTGGGATTAAAGGCGTGCGCCACCACCACCGCCTGGCAGGGCTTGTGTTTTCTTAACCAGGAAGCCGCAGGTTCCCTGTGGTCATCCTGTCTTCCTTTCCTTTGGGGCTGGGGTTATAGGCATGTCCAGGACACCCAGACACGTGTGCACAGTCCCAGCTCTGCTCTGTCTCTCTGTGCTGCCTCCCATACCTCCCCTGTCCCCTTTTTAGGGAAGAAGGGTTGACTCTGGCCTATAGCTCTGGGGGATGCTGTCTATCGCGGTAGGGGGTCGTCACAGCTGTCTTTGGCGGTAGGGGTCGTCACAGCTGTCTATGGTGGTAGGGGTCGTCACAGCTGTCTATGGTGGTAGGGGTCGTCACAGCTGTCTATGGCGGTAGGGGTCGTCACAGCTGTCTATGGCGGTAGGGGTCGTCACAGCTGAGCTGGAGGGAGTTGAGCTCTCTTACCCCATGCCCTGGTGTGTGCCTGCAAAGCACACTCTTGACTGTTGAGCCACACCCACCCTCGGCCGCTCAGCTTATTTGTGTGTGCGTGTTCACTTGTTGGTGTACCTGCACATGGGCGTGTGTGCGTGTGATTTCCAGGGGTCAGTGTGGCATCTTCCCGTGTTGCTTTCCAGTTTCTCTCCTGTTTATCGGTGTGCTTGGCCGTGATGCACTGGAGTAGTTTTTCTCCGTCGGCCTGTGTGTGGGTCTGGAGTTCAAACTCAGGTCACCAGGCTCGCACAGCAAGTGCTTCCAGCCGCTGAGCCTTCTTGCTGGACCTCCACTTTATTTTTTAGCATTTCTAAATTTTTAGTGTTTTACACATATGAGTGTTTTGCCTGCATGTATAAACATCACGTGTGCCTGGTATCATGAGGCCAGAAGAGGGCATCAGATCCCTAGGAATTGGGGTCACAGGTGGTTTGGTTGTGAGTTGATGTGTGGGTGCTGGGAACTGAACCCAGTGTTCTCCACAGGAGAGGCAGGTGCTCACCGCTCAGCCGTCTCGTTAGTCCTCCACCTTATTGCTGAGCGGGTTCCTCACTGAACTTGTTGGCCGCCTGGACTGTGTCCAGCAGGATCTGTCTGCCTTGGCCTCCCCGGCGCTGGGATTACACGTGTGGCCAGGATCTAGGCTCAGGTTGCGTGCTTTCGTGGAAAGCTCTTCACTGACTGAGCCATCCCCCGGCCCCTCGTGTGACTCGTGACCTAAAGTGTGGCTGCATTTCCTCGGCTGCAGGAGCTGTGCCTGCCTCGGTTATGCGGTTATGCAGTGCACGTCTGGTTGCTGCTGCTACAGCATCGCTTCCTCCGTCTGTCGAGGGGCTGGGGTGGGGCTGACCGAATGATTCCCCTTAGGTCAGGGCGCCCCCTGAGTCAACACTCTGCCTCTGCTTCACCTCCACAGACACCTGGCATTAGGAGGTCGTCGGGGTCATGTGGCTGCCCTCGATTGGGTGACAAAGAAGCTCATGTGTGAGATCAACGTCATGGAAGCAGTGCGGGACATCCAGTCAGTGCCCCCTCTGCTGGCAGTCGACGGGAGTGGGTCGGCCTGTTCCCAACTTGGTGATGCCCCATGGTTCTGGCTCTATGAAACTCTTCCCCCTTTCTACCCAGCTTCCTCCATTCTGAGACTTTGCTCGCTGTGGCTCAGAACCGCTGGCTTTACATCTATGACAACCAGGGCATCGAGCTCCATTGCATCCGTCGCTGTGACCGAGTAACTCGGCTTGAATTCCTCCCCTTCCACTTCCTCCTGGCCACTGCTGTGAGTGGCTGTGGAGCACCCTGTGGCAGCCCTTGGGAGGAGCTTTCTCCTTAGGACAAGCAGAGGGACACTGGACAGCTGGACATCTATCTCTTTCTCTCTCTCAGTCAGAGACGGGGTTTCTGACCTACTTGGACGTGTCAGTGGGGAAGATTGTGACAGCTCTCAATGCCCGGGCTGGACGGCTCAGCGTCATGGCGCAGAACCCCTACAATGCTGTGATCCATCTGGGGCACAGTAATGGTCGGTTCCTGGCTTTTTTTTTCTTTTTGAGACAGGGTCTGGTGTTGGAAGAGGCTGCTTGTTTGTTCCTGCTGCCCACAACCGAAATAACCACACAGAAAACTGTATTAATTAAATCACTGCTTGGCCCATTAGCACTAACTTCTTATTGCTAACTCTTTCATCTTAATTTAACCCATTTCTATTAATCTGTGTATTGCCACATAGCTGTGGCATACCTGCAGAGTTTCAGCATGTCTGACTGGCGGCTCCATGGCTTCTCCTTGACTCCTCCCTTCTTTCTCCCAGCATTCAGTTTAGTTTTCCCTGCTTAGCTATGTTCTCCCTGCTCTGCTATAGGCGCAAAGCCGTTTCTTTACTAACCAATGGTATTCACAGCATACAGAGGGGAGTCCCACGTTGGTCTGGTCCTGTAAGAGTCTTTTTCTGTCTTGTCAGCCATCTCCCAAATAACCGCGTGGAGACGTATGAGTGCCCAGCCTCAGCTTAGGCTTCTCCCACTGGCTCTTATATCTTAGCCCGTTTATATTGATCTGTCATAGACCCCACCCGAACCTAGTGCCACGCTGGTCACCTCCTCTCTCCGTACTGCCGTACTGTCCGTGCTGCTTCCTCTCTGCCCGGAAGTCCTGCCTATACCTCCTGCCTAGCTATTTGCCGCTCAGCTTTTTATTAGACCAATCACAGCTATACATCTTCTCACAGTATACAAATACTCTACAACAAGCACCTCTCTCAAACTGTCTCCAGTAGCCGGCTGCCTCAGCTTTGCGCTGCCTGGCCTGGTGGGCGGGCTCCTCTTGTGCTTTTCTGGCTCTCCACTAGCAGCAAGAGCCCCGGCTGGTTCACTTTGGTGACCCGGATTCTCCTCTTACCTCCAGGCACCGTGTCTTTGTGGAGTCCAGCTATGAAGGAGCCACTGGCAAAGATTCTGTGTCACCGTGGTGCGGTGCGGGCTGTGGCAGTGGATTCTACAGGCACGTAAGTCACTTGCTTGGGGGTGGGGTATTGGGTGTGATTAGGCAGAAAGAGATGGAAGGCAGTTCCATCCTGAGTTCCCTTAGGAGCACAGACTGTGTCCAACCTACATTGTGTGTGTGTGTGTGTCCTTGCCGTCCTGTGCAGACAGATGGCCTAGTTTACGGGAGCACTTCCCAGGCCTGCTAGTGTTGTGTCACTGGAGACCTTTGGCTCTGTTACTTGATGTTTTACAAAAGTTTCTCCAACCTGAATTGAACTCCTCTCTAGCCACAGGAGAGTAGATTCAGGGACCCACACTAATGTCCCCAGGCAGCCCAGAGCCTTGCCCACCAGAGGTGCCTTGTGAGTGTCTGAAGGATGAGAGCATTAAGAAGAAAATACAAGTCAAAACAGCCAGGGAATGTTGGTACTCCCTCAGGGACAGCAGACCACCCCCAACCCACTGCCAATTAGATCTGAACTGACATCTTTGATGAGGATGCCACAGTGTGTTCGTTGCTAGCACTGCCCGACTGCACCTGAACTCGTTTTCATGACTGATAATGGCTAGAGGAAGGCTTAGCAAGCTGATATTCCCGCACAGTTTGTGCGTGGGGATGGGGAGCTGTCTTGCTCCATAATTACAGTGGCCTAGAACATGAAGCAAGCCTCCTGCCTCAGCCTCCTGAGTAGAACTGTGGGTGTGCCACAGAACTGTGGGTGTGCCACAGTGACATTCGAGCCACAGTTCCCAAGTTCTTCAGGAAGCAAAAGCGTTGCTGCCTGAGCAGGGCCTGGCAGTATACACTTTAATCCCAGTAGCCAGGAGACTGAGGCAGGAGGATTGAAAGTTTGGAACTAGTATGGGCTACACATTGAAACCAATCAAAACCCCCATTCTCCACGTGTCCTGGGCCAAGGTCTGGCACTGGGATCATCACTGTTTTTTTAAAAAATTTATTTATATTTTATATGCTTTGTTGTTTTGCCTGCGTGTGTCTGTGTCAGGGTGTCAGATCTTGGAGTTATAGACAGTTATCAGCTGCCATGTGGGTGCTGGGAATTGAGCCTGCGTCCTCTGGAAGAATAATCTGTGCTCTTAACCATGGAGCCATCTCTCTGGCTTGTTGGTTTTTCGAGACAGGGTTTCTGTGTAATAGTCCTGGCTGTCCTGGAACTCTTTGTGGACCAGGCTGGCCTTGAACTCACAGAGATCTGCCTATCTCTGCCTCCGGAGCGCTGGGATTAAAGGTGTGCACCACTACCACCTGGCTTGGATCATCACTCTTGATCTTTCTTGTACTCAAGTCCTGCCTGCTGTTCTTTGCCCCTCTGGGAGCTCACGCCCTCTGCCCTCTCCTGCAGGCATGATGCTGTGTTTCCGTGGCGTGTCCCTGAGCAGTCTTAAGAGGAATTTCCTCTCCCTCTTACCCTGACTATGATCAGGGGTTTTGTACATGAAATTTCTGTTATTGCAGCTTTGTGTGTGTGTGTCAGGGAGTTTATGAGACAGGACTTCAGACTAGCCTTGAACTCAGTGCTGGGACTAAAGCTGTGTGCCACCACCACTGCACGGCCTTTTTTTTTTTTAAATACGAGGTAGGACAGGGAAAGCCTGAAGTTACCAGTTACTAATGTGCAAAAGTTTTCAAGATGCTGGGATCGCTCTGGCTGCTGCCATTGTCTTTGTGAACAAGTGATTTGGTTCTGCCCGATCTCTATCTGTGCCAGCTTGGCTCTGGAGAGTAAGGAAGCCTGGCTGAAGCTTTGTGCCTTTAATGCTTACTAGACCTGAGCTGTAGTTTATCCTGCCAGGGCCTGTAACTCCTCTGCCCAGGGCTTCATTGCCTGGTCAGCACTGTAGTCACGGACACTTTATCCTGTCTCTGCTTAGCTCTGGTTCTCTTCAGGCTACAAGTGAAGCAGCCTCTTCCTCAAGGCTTTCTGGCCTGCGTCAGGACCGCCCTGAATTGGCTTCTGGAGGTTGAAATGCTTCCGGCGAGTACAGAGTATAACTGCAGGGTTGCCAGACTGGGACTTACCCAGCCTCAGGTCCTCCCGAGGATGTGACACTGTCCTGATCTGTCATTTCTGGTTTGTTCCAGTGGCTTTTTCAGCAGGACATGGTCTCACAACATAGCCCTGGCTAACTTGGAACTCGTTATGTGGACAAGGCTGGCCTCGAGTCCACAGAGACCTGCCTTAGTGCTGGGATTAAAGCCATGCGCATCATGCCTAGCCCAGGAGCCTTTTTGTCCTGCTGGGGTGCTTGCTACTGGACTGTCAGAGAATTTTTCAGTCCCTTCCTGGATTGTGGTCAAGGCCAAGAGACTCCTCGGCAAAGCTCATCACCTTTAGCTTCCCTCTCAGCCTCTGAAAGAAAACAGCTTATGTGTGGGGCAGCGCTACCCTGGCCGTGCATTGCTTTGCTTTCTAGGAGGGTTGTCTTCAGAAACATGTTCTTCACCTGTCCTGGCACTGCCAGCGATTAGGCTGATGAGCGTGGAGCTCCCGGAAACCCAGTCCTCTCACCGTGGCTCCCACCAGCCCTGAAGGCAGCATCTACTTTCCTGTCTGCTTGCAGCTGGTCTGCCCTCACAGCTTGGGTCTCTTGCTAGGGGAGGCCTCCCTCATCTCTAATGTGCTTGGCCCCTTTGTTGAGCCACCCTGCTGCCCTTCTGAAGTAGAATGCATGTTTAGGTGTAGACTGGTGTGTTCTACAGATCTGTGACTCATCGGGGGCAGTGTGGGGCCAGTAGGTATGGGAGCAGGCACCAAATAGGCCTGGGCCCGGAGTAATGGGTAGAGCAACTGTCCAGCAGGCCCTGAGTTCAATCCCCCCGCCAAACCACAACAAAATCCCAAAAGACTTGATGTCTGTCTCAGCCACTTCCTAACCCAGATTTCCTCTCTGGCCTTGAAAACAGGTCCAAATCCTTAATCTCAGCCTTTGGGAGGTACAGACAGGCTGATCTCTCTGAGTTCAGGACTTCATAGTGAGACTATCTCAAAACGAACAAATAATAAGTAATAAATAAATGGAAACAGTGGGGTAAGTTGTGTGAGATGCAGCATTTAGTGTGGAGAGTACTTACTAGTCTTTTCTTTCACAACCAGAGTAGATACTTGGGATTTGGCCACAGGTTCTGTCAATACCCACTGGAGATTAACTGGTTCATTTCTCACAGGTACATGGCCACTTCCGGCCTGGACCACCAGCTGAAAATCTTTGACTTGAGGGGGACATTCCAGCCCCTGAGTGCCCGGACCCTGCCCCAGGGAGCAGGACATCTGGCCTTCTCCCAGCGGGGACTGTTAGTTGCAGGAATGGGTGATGTGGTCAACATATGGTCAGGGCCGGGCAAGGCCAGCCCCCCTTCCCTGGAACAGCCCTACCTCACCCACCGACTCTCGGGCCATGTGCACGGCCTCCAGTTCTGCCCCTTTGAGGACGTGTTGGGGGTGGGACACAGCGGAGGCATGACCAGCGTGCTGGTCCCTGGTGAGTGGGCCAGAAAGCAGGACAGCTGGGGAGGGTCAGTGGGCCCAGTCAGTCCAGAGTGTCAGGACTGGTGCCTGCTCCTCCCTCTCAGGGTCTGCTGAGCCCAACTTTGATGGTTTGGAGAATAACCCGTATAGAAGCCGGAAGCAGCGCCAGGAATGGGAGGTGAAGGCTCTACTGGAAAAGGTGAGCTCTACTGGTGCTTTGCCCCCCCCCCCAGCTTCCGATCTTCTCCGGTGTCCCCTCCCTGGGGCTCCTACCCCTGCCTGCCCTGTGACCCCTCCAGGTGCCCGCAGAACTCATCTGTTTGGACCCCCGAGCCCTGGCAGAGGTGGATGTGGCTACTCTGGAGCAGCAGAAGAAGGAGCGGATAGAGAGGCTGGTATGAAGCTGTCCAATTGTTCAGCCTCACCCCTGCCTGAGGGTCGCCCTCGTCTCTGTGCCTTACCCCGTTTTGAAGTACAGCTCAGCAGGTGGGGGCTGCCAGCTCCTGGGCTGCCCTTGATTTCATTCCCTCCCTTGTCAGGGCTATGACCCTGACGCCAAGGCTGCCTTCCAACCCAAGGCAAAGCAGAAGGGCCGAAGCTCCACAGCGAGCCTGGTGAAGAGGAAGAGGAAGGTCATGGACCAGGAACACAGGGTATGGAGGCGTGGGTGTGGTCAGGTGTCAGCCTTGCACCTGATGAGCCAGCCTCTGCTCACTTTGCCCGGTGCTCCCCACTTCCTTGTCTCCAGGACAAAGTCCGGCAGAGCCTTGAGGAGCAGCAGCAGCAGCAGCGACATAAGCAGAAGAAAGCCAAGCCCACTGGAGCCCGTCCATCTGCACTGGATAGATTTGTACGATGAGCCAGAGAGCGTTCCCCAAGATAACCCATAGGGCCCAGGAGGCTCAGTGCGCAAAGGCACTTGATGCCAAACCTGAAAACCCATGGCAGAAGAGAGCCACTCACACAAGTTGTCTTAACTTTCTGTGGACATGTGGACCAGCGCACATTCGGGGCGGCGTGCAGTGTACACACACACACACACACAAACACACACACACAATGTAAATAATAAAAGATCTATAGGGAGTTCATCCCGTGTGCCTTGTGTCTTACCTTAGCACTTACTTAGCTAGCTCCTTGGGTGGGTGAGTGTTAAATAAGGTTTTGGAGAAGTGTCTGGATCACCCTGTAGACTCAGCTCATTGCCCTGCCCCTCTCCTACCCCACACCTACCGCTGCCTCAGCCCTTGCCTTAGCCCAGAGTGGCCGTCCAGGATGGACTTCCGTGCAGCACAGCAGGTGTGCTGAGGTCCTGGTGAAGACAGGTGAAGACCTGCACTTGGGGTGGAGACACGTTTATTGGGCTCCTGTCCCAGCTGATGACAGCAGTCTCCCTGGCACCCCTCCTGCGTTTTATCCCTCCCTGCTGTCTCTGGTGTTATCAAGACAGGCCCCAAGTCTCTATCCTTGTCTGGTAGTGGCTCCAGCGTCTGCTGTGAGGAGATGGGTCACCGCAGGGAGGGAGCTGCATGCAGCCCGGGCACTGATCCTGGGGCACAGGTCTCTGAGGAGCTGCCTTTCTCAGCCGTTGAGCCAAGCTATGAACCGGCACCTCAAGACACCTAGAAATCCCTGGAGCCAGGAGCAAAAGGGCTCAGTCCTTTTCCCATCCCGTCCGCTCACCAGCTTCCAGGCTTCCTGCATTTTCCAGGGATCCACCTGGTGGGATGTTAGCAGAAATTTCCCATAACAGCACCTGTCCAGGGGGTAGTGAGTGGCGCCAGCCAACTTGACACAGTGTGTGGGGGCAAGGCCCCCTCGCCTTGCACTGACTCCCACAAAGACATCCTCTAGAGGTAGAAGGGGTGCCCGGCTGGCCACCTTCAGAATGAGCTGCACAGCAGAGGCGGACAGTACGTACCCTGTGCCCGAGGCATAAGGTGGGAAAGGACCCCAGGTTTCAGGCCACAGTTCTTCTGACACGTGGTGCCGGTTCCCTGGGGTCCGAGTGGGGAGTACCCTCCAGTGCACTCGGCCTAGATACAGAAGTGGTACCGCCTGGCCTTTGTGCTCCTCATGGGCAGCTGTGGTCTCTTCCTGTGGCTCCTTGCCCTTCTGCCACCGCTCTGAAGGACCCCCTCTCTGGATCAGCTCTGACACCAGCTCTGGGACGTTGACATACACGTCGTCGTCAGTCTTGAGGATGTAGCGGGCCATAGGACAGTATTTATTCACCCAGTTCAGCCCGCTGAGGGTCTTGAGAGTGAGGTTGCGGTAGGAATCCTGGAAGGAGGCCTGCAAGATGTCTTTCTGCGCTGCCGACTCCGAGGCCAGGTCGGCGGCGAGGTGCTGTCCTGTAGGTTCTCCCAGGAGGAAGAGCGTCTGCACCCTGAACCCCCGGACCTCGCGGACGGCGCCCCAAGACCTTCGAATGGCGTTCCTCTGGTTCAGGTGCTCCGGGGCCGTACACACCAGGATGAGCAGGAAGGGAGGGCGTCCGGGGCCACCGCAGGCCTGGGGGTTGGAAATCAAGAGGCGGGGCAGGGCGAGGGGCGGCCCGGGTGAGGCTGGGGCTGGCAGCAGGGACGCCAGGGACAGGCTCAGCAGCTCCTCCCCGAAGCCGGACGGTCCAAAGAGGATCCAGAGGATCACCAGCAGCAGGATCGCCAGGAGGAGGCGCCGGAAGAGGCTGAGCGGCATGGTGAGCCGCGGAGAACTGTGGGCAGAACTGTTAGAGCGCCAGGAGGCGGGAAAGCGGCCCTAACCGGCCGCTGCAGCAGAGACACGAAGGCCTGTGTGCGGCGGGCCTGGCGCATTGCGAGGTGCAGCCCCAAGCCCACCGCAGCGGCCCTGGGAACCACTGTCTTCTCCTAGCCCACACGCCAAGCTCGGCTCCTCCATTGCGCCCCTCCCCCACTGCCTTCCCATCATGCTACTCAAGGCCGGAAGTCGGCAGCGTGCACCGCGCTTGGCTCAGCCCTTCCCGTATTCGTTCCTGCTGTAAAGCGTGTAGTGAACCAGGCCACCTAGTTCCCGTATTTAGGACCTCTGGAGTTGCCAACGCCTATTAACTCACCGGAGCAGCATCTGGCTACGATGTACCCACTCAACAGTTCTGCCGTCTTCTGCACTCTAACCACACGTACTTTGTACTAGGAGATCTAAAGCCTGCTCAAACTCTTCCTGGGGTTGCCCAAGCCGGCGGCAACACCTCTGCCCACTTCCCAACAGCTCTGTACTCTTCAGTACTAACCAGAGATCCAGCTAAACCTTGCTCAAGCTCCCCCTTGAGGTTACCAACACCGGTGGCAACACATCTGTTCCCGCCCAGACAGGATTGTACCAAAGGGTGGGGACTGGCAGTCTCCATGAAGACCAAACGATTGTTCCTGCAACCGATACCAAACAGAAAGCCAGGGAGAGACTGCACTGTTCTCCAGTTAGGAATCAGAGCCTGTGTGTGTGTGTGTAAGGGAGATAGTTTTTTAATTCAACCACCCCGAAGCTGTCACAGGAGTTCGGAATCCCCTCCAGCCAGTGCGTGCGTGTATGTGTGTAAAGATATTTTAATTCAACCACACCGACGCTGTCACAGGAGGGACCCCCTCCAGCCAGTTAGTAACCAAGGCTCTGAGCCATTGCAGAATCCTCCACCACCGCCACTCAGCCATATCAGAGACCACACAGAGACCGAGATCACAGGGCTATAAACTATTTATTAACAGCGAAGGCCCAGGGACTCATTTCTTCTTGGATACACCCACAGTGCGGCCCCGGCGGCCAGTGGTCTTGGTGTGCTGGCCTCGGACACGAAGGCTGCAGGAGGAAAACCACAGGTCACACACTAGCAAGGTCAGACAGCGCTAGCAAGCATGCGCTAGCAAGCATGTGATGCCCCCACTCACCCCCAGAAGTGGCGCAGCCCCCTATGGGCTCGAATCTTCTTCAGCCGCTCCAGGTCCTCCCGCAGCTTGTTGTCCAGGCCGTTGGCCAGAACCTGGATTCGGAGACAGGGGGGCCAGCTTTACCTCGGCCTCCCCACAGGAGTTCCCAGCACCCCTGAAGCGGCGCCCTACACACCTGGCTGTACTTCCCGTCCTTCACGTCCTTCTGCCTGTTCAGGAACCAGTCTGGGATCTTGTACTGCCGGGGGTTCTGCATGATGGTGACCACGCGCTCCACCTCGTCCTCCGTGAGCTCGCCCGCCCTCTTGGTGAGGTCAATGTCCGCTTTCCTCAACACCACATGCGCGTATCTCCGCCCCACACCCTGGGGAAAAGTTTGGGAAGGAGATTTGGCTTAACCTTTTTTTTTCTTATTAACCTATTTACTCAGAAAGCAGACTGGCTGTGGTAATATTCACCTTTAATCTCTGAACTCAGGAGGACCAGGAAGGCAGGACTGTTACCGGCCAGCCTGAACTACCAATCCCGTGATGACAGAACCCACAGGGAGTCAATCCTGTCATTTAGGCCACACTGGACCAGTAACTCAAATTTGATGCCACAATGCCCAGTCTCCAGTTTCTGACATTTAGATTTTTCCCAGTGAAGAATGAGAGGCCCTTTTTTTCTCAACAAGGGAACAAATTCAGGATCTTTTGTGCTGACCAAGGATCGGGATGAGAAATGCAGCCCAGGGAACGTGACAATCTAAAAGCGCCCAGGTGACACCTCACAGGAGGTCCAGAATCAAGACCCATAAAGGTTACGATTATGCCGACAGTGAGGCTACCCCCAAACTGAAGGTGACAACGAAGACTGGAACATTGGCTGCAGTGTGCCTACATCTCACCAACATTCACCTACACACACCCCTCCTAAACACGACGGGATTAAGTAGATGGCCACACGGACAAATGCCTGTTAAAGCTGTAAGACAGGAAAGTAGAGTTCTCTGAGCCCCGAGTGGGTTTGACTCGGCCTCCTAGAATTTAATGGGAAAAAAAACTGTTGTTTTAGGGGCTAGAGAGGCAGCTCAGTGTAAGATTTCTGGCTGCTTTCCCAAGACCCAGCACATATGTGCTGACAGCCATGCAGGCAGACCAAGTGTGCACCGCTCCCCCAGTCTCCACGCTGTGTTAGTTCCTGACTGTTCTTGTGAGACCCTGTTTTGCACTCAAGGCCGCAAGTACTGAAGGTGCAGGTGTGATGCCAGCTTGGTGGTGGTGGCCAGGCCTAAGCTAGGGCGAGACCCTATTTCACAATGTGGGGCACCATGCCCAGTCTTTGAGTTTTGTAAACGCTTACTCTTGTCACATAAAAATTGACCCTTGCTATCTACAGCAGTTTGGAAGGATGGGCTTTCTGACAGTACTAGAAGACCCTACAAGCAAGGGCAGGCAGTACTTCCCAGGTCCGCCCAACCCCTTCTTACATGCTTCCAGATGGTCAAACACCAATTTATCACCTTAACAAAGAAGCAAAACACAAGCCTTAAAGAATTCATAAAACCAGCTGGGTGGTTGGTGGTGGCACATGCCTTTAACACCAGCACTCAGAAGGCAGAGGCAGGTCCATGGATCTCTCGAGTTCAAGGCCAGCTTCGTCTACAAGAGCCAGTTCCAGGACAGCCAGGGGTCTTACAGAGAAATCCTGTCTCAAAGAAAAAACAAAAACAATTCCTAAAACCGCTGGGCGGTGGTGGTTCAGGTCCCAACCCCAGCTCTTGGGAAGTAGAGGGAAAGTGGATCTCTCTGAGTTCAAGGCCAACCTGATCTACAGAACAAGTTAAACCCTGTCTCAGAGGGAAAAAAGAATTCAGAAAACAAGTCACCATGGCACAGAATCCCATCTCTGACCCTTTCTTGGTCAATTTAACTACACCTTAACCACACCCCTGGAAGACCACTCCCCATGATCTCTTTCCTCAAATTCCTAATCATCCTCCCCTAAATCTCCAAGAAGCTTTACTTCTTAGGAACCTTCACTACACAGGATCTCCAGACACTACAATCAGCAAGATACTAAAGTTTGAAAAAGCAGGTCCCACGCAGCACAAGCATCTCCCCAGGCCTTTCAAGACCCGCAGACACCGCGTTCACTCTGCCCATCAGCTACGTCACTGTTTCCAGAAGTACAGGATATACCCCAGACTTCCTTACATCCCTCAGGACCATCCATCCTCTATCGTCTCACGAGAAGCCACCACACAGGAGTCTTGGGGTGGCACACACTGACTGGCAAGATGTTTTTAACTCCATAACTTCTAACGTTGGTAAAAATGAGTAATGTCCCTACCTAGATGGCTCTCAGCTCCGCAAAGAGAAACACTCAAGCTTCCTCTCACATTTGGTTTTGCGTTGGCTATCCCAACTAGAACGAACGCTACCTGCCGCTCCTGGCACTGAAAGTGCTCTGTAGACCACCCCCACGGCCACACCAGATCCACGCATGTTAATTCACAGAAAACAGACCCAAGCGTCACCAAAGAGAACACTCCAGGATGGCTCTCACAAAGACGGTCCAGGGAAACCTTAGCAACGCGGGGCAGGACCACACTCACGCCTGCTCCCCCGGTGAAGTTACGGCCTGACCTCAGACCACCTTCAAGCTTTACTATTCGTTAGGCGAGGTTGGCTGCAGGACCTGGGTCTCCTCTCTTCTGCATTCCCTGCCCGCTAACACTGCTTTTACCTTAATGGCAGTGATGGCAAAGGCTATTTTCCGCCGCCCATCGATGTTGGTGTTGAGTACTCGCAAGATGTGCTGGAACTTCTCAGGGATCACGAGAGACTGCAGGGACACGGGGGACAATCAGACACTGGTAGCTACCAAGCCGAAAAGGCGGCTGAGGCGGGGGACAACCGGCGAGCACGGAGCCCTCGTCTGCCAGCTCTTCCACAGCTCAGCGCTCACCGCAGACGCTCAGGCGCGGGAAGATGCAGCCCAGGACGAGGGGGGACGTTGGCCGCGGCCAAATGCTCCCCGGGCAAGGGAGGCAGGAAGACCCCCCCTCCCCACGGCCAAGCTCCTGCAACTTTCGTGCGTGCAGGGCATGCCCCTTCCTCCCCGGAACTCCACGTCCTCGGTCGTCCCCTCCCGCGGTCGCGCGCCATCGTTTCGGGGGGAGATGCAGACAAGCAGCCCAGGGCCTCCTCAGACCCCAGACGGGAAACCGCTCCCTGCCCCGGCTCTGATGTCGCCGGATGCCGGCGCGGAGGCCGCTCTTACCATGGCGGCGGCACAATCGGCGGCGTGTAGGCCTCCCGTGGAAGAGGGAGCGGAAGTGACGTATCGTTCTTATATAGCGTCCCGGAGGAAGAGGCGGGGCTACCTAGGAGGCGCGCTTCCGGAAACGGCTTCTCTCCCCGCCCCTTCTTAGCGAGGAGTCGAATTCTGGGAGTTTGGATTGGGGATCGTGATTTCCGGTCCGGCCGTCTTTACCGTCGTAAGGGTCCTGTTCCGGGCGTGCGCGCAGCGAAGGTTCCGGAGCAGGATTGTGTTTGTTTGAGGCGTTCGCCTTCCTTCGCTTTTGCTCTTGACCGAAGTGATCGGAGTCTCACAGGGGAGACTGGAGTTAATCACTTTAGCTCAAATATCTCGGAACTTTTTTTTTTTGCGCCAGACAAGACGTTCTGGGACTTGTGGTTTTGCTTCTGGAAACGGACTCCGAGCCTGACAGCCGACGGAAGTGAGGCTGCGGGGGAATGGCAGCGGCGGCGACCATGGCGGCTGCTGCCCGCGAGCTGGTGTTGCGGGCCGGGGCCTCAGATATGGAGGAGGAGGAGGGCCCGCTGGTGAGAGCACGGGGCAGTGTGTCCCTGGGAGTGTCGTCAGGTCTTCGCTCTCCTCAGGAAGGTGGAGGCTGAGCTCAGACTACGGTCTCCTCCTGCTCCCGGTGATGGTGACCGAGCCTTCGTAGGGACCAGGGTGGCAGGAACTCAAGTCCCACGGACACAGTGTCAGCTTCCTATTCACGCTAGAAATTTTCTTAGTAGAAAAGAGAAAGTAGTGTAAAAGATTAAGAACGTGGGTTCTGGAGTCTGCTCCCACTTCCAGCCCCACCGCTTGTAAGCTGTGTTTTCCGAGGCCTCGCGTCTCAGCCTGTAAAGGGGAGGCGTTATTTGGACCTACCTTGTAGGTCGTCGTGAGGGTTTAGCCGAGTTTGTGTAAGGGTGCACCCGACACACAGGTAAACAGCATGTAAGCGCACAGTTTTAGCATCTGGAACTCCCTGGGGTGCGATGGTACCACACCTGAGGTAACAAGACAGAGGTCCTAGTTTTTCTCATTTGAACACCTCCAGCGAATTGCCTGTTTTGTTTTTTTTTTTTTTTTGACGTATTTTCTACTCATTAGCCCAGAAAAGTAGATTTGAGTGCGTGAGAATCTTTGACCCACTAACTGTGGCCCCCCTGAGAAAGCGCCCCCACCTCACTTTCAGGATTAGGAATATCCCGGTGTATTTTGTTTCCCGCCTTTCTGTATTCCACATTCACTAATCTGCCCCTCTTCAGGGGGGTGCTTCTGGACTCCAAGAGCCCCTGCAACTTGGGGAGCTGGATATCACCTGTGATGAATTCATCCTGGATGAAGTGGATGGTGAGTGGTGGCATGGGGTAGGGGCAGCTTAGCCAGCCCCCTTTACCCTTTAGGAATATATTATGCCACCGGCAGTAGATGACCCCCCCCCATACTAACCCCTGCACGTTTTTTTTTTTAAATGCAGTATAAACTTTAATCGATGAATTGGGGTTTAACTTCTAATTTAGGCTCAGTAAGAAATGAACAGTAATAGTAGAACAGTTACAGCAATAGACTATGATGGAATTGCTGCGTCCCCATTTTGCTCTTCGGGACTATTATTAGTGAAAACAAGGTTTGTTTGAGCATAGACATGTGCAGACACCCAATCTGATCACGAAGACAGCTAGTGAGTGATTGACAGGCTGGTACCACACACACCACAGATGCATCCAGCAAAGACAATGCAAGTCCAAGGTGGGTGAGGGGGCTTTCATCTTCTCAGAATGCCACACACTTTAAAGCTTCTAAATCACGCTTTGGAATTGCCGTTTGATATATTTGGTCCGTGGTTGGCTAGACTGTGAGGAACTGAAGCAGCAGAGTCAAAGCGGATG
This sequence comes from Ondatra zibethicus, assembly GCA_004026605.1. Lineage (NCBI taxonomy): Eukaryota > Metazoa > Chordata > Mammalia > Rodentia > Cricetidae > Ondatra > Ondatra zibethicus. The sequence goes on from PVIU01007727.1 coordinate 82,243, forward strand.
TCCTTATCACTGGAGAGTCCGGGCCGGACGGAAAGGGGAGGCTGCTGTGCAGGTGCCCAGGGCGGGCAGAGGGAGGCGTGGCGCTGGACCCTGATGGAAAATGTCTGTTTCCAGTTCACATCCAGGCAAATCTGGAGGATGAGTTAGTGAAGGAAGCTCTCAAGACGGTGAGGCTCTCCACTACGCCGGTCTGCCCCGCCCTCCCTCCTCTTACTCTTGTCTCACCCTGGTGTCCCCCGCAGCCCGGCACTGAGTCCTTTCACGGTGGCTTCGTGCCAGCTTCTTGTTGTTTCCCCCAGGGTGTGGACCTGCGACACTATTCGAAGCAGGTGGAGCTGGAGCTGCAGCAGATTGAGCAAAAATCGATCCGGGACTGTATCCCCAGCAGGGGGAGATGGAGTTGCCTGCATGGGGTTTGGGGAGACTTTGTGGGGAGGTATTGCTGGTCCTCAGAGCTCTGTGTTCAGTGTGAAGCCCTTGACTTTTGTGGGTCAGACATCCAAGAGAGTGAAAACATAGCATCTCTGCACAATCAGATCACAGCCTGCGACGCTGTCCTGGAGGTTGGTGGCCCTTGCCTGTGGCCCCTGACATCCTTGAACCTATCGTGCCTTCTGCTCCTGGCTTTTTTTTTTTTTTTTTTTTTTTGCAGTACTTTTTGTCCCCTGGGTACATGAAGATCTGCTGCCCTCCTGGGCTGTTGGATCCTGGGGTGGCATGCTTGTCCCCGTCAACCCTGTGCCATTCCCAGTGTTTCCTGCCCTCCCCGTAGCGCATGGAGCAGATGCTGGGAGCTTTCCAGAGTGACCTCAGCTCCATCAGCTCCGAGATCCGGACCCTGCAGGAGCAGTCAGGAGCCATGAACATCCGACTCCGTAACCGACAAGCAGTTCGGGGGAAACTTGGGGAACTTGTAGATGGGCTAGTGGTGCCCTCTGCTCTGGTCACGTGAGTCACTGGTTTGAAGGGTTATGATGTCCAGAGCAGTTGGTCGGGCTGAGGTGGTCAGGTACCGTCTGGAGACCAGGAGTGCTGGCTCATGCCTGTAATCACAGGCTTGGGAAGTCTAGGCGGTAGGTTTCACCAGTCTGGGCTACAGAGTGGGTCCAGGCAGTAGGATGCTACAAGTCACCAGACTGGCTACAGAGTGGGATCTTGTTAAAAAAAAAAAATTAGAAATTAATGGCTGGGTTAATAACTCCAAACCCTGCTTTAGCCACCATAGGATAGCACGTGGTTTAGGTGTGATGCAAGGTCAGGTGTGTAGTGAGGAGCCTGTGGGGAGGCGGGCTCAGGAGTTGAGGCCTTTGTACATATAATGAAGGTGTGCGATGGGAGGAAGGCAGAAATGATGCGGGCTGTGAGGGTGTGGGTCGATCTGTTTCAGGACTGTTGAGTGTCCCTTCTCTTACCCCATCCTCCCTGCTCCTCAGAGCAATTCTGGAAGCTCCAGTGACAGAGCCCAGGTTCCTGGAGCAGCTGCAGGAGCTGGATGCCAAGGCAGCTGCGGTCAGAGAGCAGGAGGCCAGAGGCACAGCTGCCTGCGCAGATGTCAGAGGTGTGCTAGACCGGCTGCGGGTCAAGGTAGGGAGTGGACACTAGGGTCACCTCCCAAGAACCCACGCAGCTTCCCTCAGTGTGGTGCTCACTGGCCCTCTGGTTTCCCCGGAAATCTAAAGGGCTGGAGATGTGGCTCAGTTGGTAGCGTGCTTGCTTAGCGTACACGAAATCCTGGGTTCCAGCCCAGCTCTGCAGACATAGACATGGTGGCTCTTGTCTGCTGTCCTTGCACTCAGGACTGGCAGAAGAAAGATCAGAAGTTTCAGGGTCGTTCTCTGCTACACAGGGAGTTTGGGGCCAGCCTGAGGTACACAAGACCCTGTCTCAAAAGCTAACAATGTAGAAACTAAAATTAGAACAATACAGAGAAGATTAGCATGGCCTCCGTGTAAGAGAAGACATGAAAATTTGTAAAACATTTCATATTTAAAAAAAAGAAAAAGAAACAAACAGCCTGAAAAAATAAGGCCGGGCACGGTGATTTTAGTCCTAGCACTCGGGAGGCAGAGGCAGGTGGACCTCTGTGAGTTCCAGGCCAGCCTGGTCTACATAGTGAGTTCCTGGCCAGCCAGGGCTACATAGACCCTGACTCAACAAACAAAACATAAACGAAAACACAACCAGAGTATTCTCTCCCTTCCCTTTACCTTCACGTCTGTCACCTCCTTGCTTCCTTCCACACAGTAAAAGCCCACAGCTTCATGGCCTCTTTGTTCCCCACATCTAGGCAGTGACAAAGATCCGCGAGTTCATCCTCCAGAAGATTTATTCATTCCGAAAGCCGATGACCAACTATCAGATACCCCAGACAGCCCTGCTGAAGTACAGGTCGCCACCCCGGGACGGGCACAGGGCGGACTGTGAGCTTTTCAGCAGCCCACCATGAATGTCCAGGGTCTGACTCACCCTGGCCCTACCAGGTTCTTCTACCAGTTCCTGTTGGGCAACGAGCGAGCGACAGCCAAGGAGATCAGGGACGAGTACGTGGAGACGCTGAGCAAGATCTACCTGTCTTACTTCCGCTCCTACCTGGGGCGGCTCATGAAAGTGCAGGTGAGCCGGCAGGGAGAGGTGGTTTGGAGGAGGGCGGGGCTCCCCACCTGCTGGTGCTGGGGGCCATGGCTGAGCTCTCTGTCGTTTTCTCTAGTACGAGGAGGTTGCTGAGAAAGATGATCTAATGGGTGTGGAAGACACAGCAAAGAAAGATATCCTGGACTGGGGGCTCCTGTGACACCCGCGTCATGTCTGTGACACCCGCGTCATGTCTGTGACAGGCTCACTGGGGGTGCCTGGCCCCAGCCCCCAGGGTTCTGCTTCTTACCCTCTCTGTGGGGCGGGGCCTTTGAGGATGTGAGAGCGAGCGCCCCTGCCCAGAGGCACACATGGTCCCGAAGTTCTTCACTGGATTCGGAGGGTTTGTAGACTCCCTGATGCCCATTCCAGGTGTCAGGTGGAACGAGGTCCTGGTTCTGGAAGGCGGTGTGCAGGTCATATTTAACTTCCCAGGATCCTCGGGTCATGTCTCGATGGGCCTAGTGTGGTCAGTCTCAGTGATTTCCCTGACTCTGATGCTATTCACGATTCTTCTCGAAGCCGTCCCTCCGAAGCAGGAACACCATCTTCACTCTGGGCACCCGAGGTTCTGTCATCTCCCCCACTGAACTTGAGGCCCCCATCCTGGTGCCCCACACTGCCCAGCGTGGAGAGCAGAGGGTATGACGAGGCTCCCCTTCCATGACCGGGATCAATCCCCTAAGGTGTCAGAGTGGACTTTGGGGCCCCGGTCTGCTGTGATTGGGGGTTAGGAGCCATGGACCTAGAGGCGCGCACAGGGAGACTGGCCATGGGTGTCAGTCGTGAGGCAGCAGCTGAAGTGGATGTAGGGGCGGCAGCAGCTGTGGGGAGGGCTTTCCTTGTGTCCTGTGCCCCTCCCCAAGTGCCTGTTCAGGGCGTTCCTCCCTGCATGGAGGTCAGGTGTGTGTGGGGTCAGGTGTGTGAGCTCTCATTCCTGAGATATGCTGAGTCCCCATATCCACGGGGCCAGTGTTGGATCCCACCATTCTCTGTCCCTTAGTATCCGTTCGAAGCTCTCTTCCGCAGCCAGCACTACGCCCTCCTCGACAATTCTTGCCGTGAATATCTTTTCATCTGTGAGTTTTTTGTTGTATCTGGCCCAGCTGCACATGACCTATTCCACGCTGTCATGGGCCGCACACTCGCCATGACCCTGGTAAGTCCCCGGATTCTGTGCTTTACCCTCCGTTCTCAGGGCTCCCCCCATTCAGTGGGGTCACAAGTGGCAGGATTGAAAGCAGGAGTGTCCCGTTCTAAAAAATCTAAGCCTTTACCTCACAGCATGGCCCCCTAGGAGACCCTCAGAACTCAGGGAACCTGCTACTTCCTCTGTGTTTTTCCTCAGTAGAGAGGGACAACTTTAAATCCTCAGCCCTGGCTTCTGCTGTGAGGACCTTTTAAAGTTGAGGCCAGTGAGCAAGTCAGGGGCCCCTGTGGTGTCTGTGGACAGGGAAGGAGGTGTCTCCCTAGCCAGCGCCTTGTCCCCTAGAAATGTACCACCATTTGCTCATAGCCACCTGAACAACAAACTGACATCCGATTGTCTTCCTGTTGCTGTACCACAGAAACACCTGGAGTCCTACCTGGCCGACTGCTACGACGCCATTGCTGTTTTTCTCTGCATCCACATTGTTCTCCGATTCCGCAGCATTGCAGCCAAGAGGGACGTTCCTGCTCTGGACAGGTCGCTGCGCTCTGGTCCTGGTTCCTACAGGCTTCAGGGCTTTATTTTGCACAGACGCCTCCATCCTGACCCTGGCTATTCCTCACCTGACATCCTTCACCCTTATTCCCGTGTGTGTTTAGAGGAGGCATTGGTGTCACACACACGCACCCCTGCACCCCACTCACTATTCCCCTGAAGGGTGCTATGCACCCACGGCCTGCCAGCATCCCTAGCCAGTTGACCTTTGATTCTGATTAAGCCTGCAGGTACTGGGAGCAGGTGCTTGCCTTGCTGTGGCCTCGGTTTGAGCTGATCCTGGAGATGAATGTCCAGAGTGTCCGCAGCACCGACCCCCAGCGCCTTGGGGGGCTGGACACTCGGCCCCACTATGTGAGGGCGGGTGAGGGTAACAAGGGGGTCCTGTGGGCACACTCAGTGCCTTGGCCACTGCAGGAGGAGGGACTGGGGGCAGGAGCTGCAGGGGCAGCTGGGACGTTGTGTCTGCCAGGCAGGCTGATGGGAGTCTTCCGTCCTTGGTCCTAGATCACACGCCGCTATGCTGAGTTCTCCTCTGCACTGGTCAGCATCAACCAGACCATCCCCAATGAACGCACCCTGCAGCTGCTGGGACAGCTACAGGTGGGGCTGGCACACAGACTTCCCAGCATGGGGAGAGCCCTGTGGTCTGGCTTTCTCACTTGCTGCCTCTGTTTGGCTTTTGCAGGTGGAGGTGGAGAATTTTGTCCTCCGAGTGGCTGCAGAGTTCTCCTCCAGGAAGGAGCAGCTTGTGTTTCTGATCAACAACTATGACATGATGCTGGGTGTGCTGATGGTAAGGCCGCTCCTCCACGGGGGTCTCCATGGCTTGTCAGCTCTACCAGCTCAGTGCTGTGCCCTGGATTCTGGCAGTGTGGGGTGGCGGGAGGCGCTGGCGTGAAGGCTGTCCCCAAGTTCCTCACTCAGGGTGTCTCCTTAGGAGCGGGCTGCTGACGACAGCAAAGAGGTGGAGAGTTTCCAGCAGTTGCTCAATGCTCGGACACAGGTAGGGCCTGGGTGTGGCAGGGAGACCTGGGTGCTGCTGGACTGGCCTCAGTGTGCAGTCACTATTGATGCTCAGTGCCTTGTTGCTAGTCTGTTCCATTTCATTTTTATGATATTAATAGCTTAAAAGCAAAATAAAACTTTATCTGTGTGTATGTATGTATGTGTAAATATGCACATGCTAAAACAAACAGTTTGTAGAGGATTATTAGTGTGTGTGTCTGTGTGTGTGTGTGTGTGTGTGTGTGTGTGTGACACAGGAACATGTCATGAAACACATGGATGTCAGAAGACAACTCCAGGACTGGGCTCCTTTCTTGCTTCTTCCACTTTGTGTTCTGGGGTCCAGTGGCCAGCACTGTTCCCCCTGAGCCTGCTCATTGGCTCTTGGTTTTCCTTGGTTTTCCTCTCCCCCTTGTGAGATCACCACCTGGAAGACTCACAGAGGCTGGCTGTTCTGTGGAGTGTCACCGCCTAGTCCTCCCAGTCCAAGATGGGGTCCTTTGTTCCCGGACTCTTGACTCTGTTTTTGGCTTGCACATCTCTCTAGGAATTCATTGAGGAGTTGCTGTCTCCTCCCTTCGGGGGTCTGGTGGCGTTTGTGAAGGAGGCTGAGGCTTTGATTGAGCGTGGACAGGCTGAACGCCTTCGAGGGGAAGAAGGTACGAGGCTGTGGTCATGGGACTGGGGAGGGGAGTTAAAGAGGACAGTGAGAGGGTGCAGGGCACAGGGGGTGGCACAGAGGGGAAGACTTGAATGCAGGAGGACCAAGAAAGCCGGGCTTGTGGGTGATCTTGGCTGTGCCCTGGGCAGGCCTTGCCGGGGTGGATGGTCCCCAGGCCTGGCTGCCCTCTGACACTCCCTTTCCCCCTGTGGCAGCCCGAGTCACTCAGCTGATCCGTGGCTTTGGTGGTTCCTGGAAGGCGTCGGTGGAGTCTCTGAGTCAGGATGTCATGCGGAGTTTCACCAACTTTAGAAATGGAACCAGCATTATCCAGGTGCCCTGCCCTCCCAGCCCTTTCCCGTGTCCCATGCCTGATGGTTTCCTTGCTGTTTTCTCTGCGAAGTCACCGACCAGCTGTGTCTGAGATTCTGGTGGAGCTCTGACCTCCTGCCACCATCACTCTGAGCCCTGACTGTCCTCTCTGTGCAGGGGGCGCTGACCCAGCTGATCCAGCTCTACCATCGCTTCCACCGGGTGCTGGCACAGCCGCAGCTCCGGGCGCTGCCAGCCAGGGCTGAGCTCATCAATATCCATCACCTCATGGTGGAGCTCAAGAAACACAAGCCCAACTTCTGACTCAGTGCCCGGGCTGTTGGCTCCCACCGGCTCTGCACCTCACACAGTGTCACCTGGGTCCCCTTTCCCCCTCCTGTTGTCTCTGCGGCTTCCACACTCCTCCCCCAGCCTCCATTGAGGACTCTGCCTCAACAGAGTGTGCCCAAGGCCGCTTCTTCCTGGACTTCCTGGACCTTTATCATTTCCCCATCCTTGTCGCCTCCGCCCCTGTTGGTCACACCTGTGAAAGCTTCCACTGCTTCTGTGATTGCGGCTCAGCTCTTAGGACAGAGCTGTGGAGGCTGCCTCTGCTCTCCTGTGACTTGGTGGACCCATGGTCTCCTCTTGAACATTAACCCATCACCTCCTGTCTGGGGCTCAATCTGTCTGTCTGTCTGTCTGCGGGCAATAATAAGTACTAATGTGCTGTGACAGCTTCCTCTCCTTTGTCCTGGGCCTTCGAGCTCTCCAGCATTTCCTTACTGTAGACTTACC
>PVIU01007728.1:0-89364 GCA_004026605.1 Ondatra zibethicus
TCTCCTCCTCCTCCTCCTCCTCCTCCTCCTCCTCCTCCTCCTCTTCTTCTTCTTCTTCTTCTTCTTCTTCTTCTTCTTCTTCTTCTTCTCAATTCAATACCTTTAATTTCCTGGTGGAGGTAGATTCCAGACATTAACTGTACTTTGCATTAAAGCCCTAGGAGTGGTCAGCAGTGTCTTGGTTAGTGTCAGTGTCACACAACAACACATGCTTACCACTCTAGGTTCCTTCACCCTCAAAGAAACATTAGCAGTTAATTCTCCACAGAGAAGAGTTCAAACAGAAGCACACTAAGTTACAAAGAGACCAAAAACAGTTTTATTGCTTTACAAGCCAGCAACGAACACAAGTAATTATCAACATGACACTTCTAAACTCTCCAATGAAATTACAACACCAGAAGGTATGCCTTCGCTTTAAGTGCGATTTCACTGCACTTGTTAGAGCTCAAGTTCAAGAGCTGGGGAGGTGCAGCTGCTCTGGCTAGAGTCCCATCTGCTTGGCAGGCTGAGGCAGGAGGAGGGCTTGAGCCCAGGAGAGCAGTCTAGACAACACCACAGGTGCGACATCACACCCTCTGTCTCTAAGTAGGGAAATCTAGAACATTTGGCAAGAGCTGTAATGTGTCCAACAGAACCCACACTTGAGCAGCAAAGCAAGGACCTGTGGAACCTCCTGTCTCTAACTGAATGTGCAGCTGAAAAACCTGCTCAGTCCAGCCTGTGCTAACACTGAGCATTTTAAACAACCTTCCTGGACATGTTCAAGAGTCTAAACCTGTACTCAGGAGGTGGAAACAGAGGCTTGAGTCCCAGGCCAGCCTGGACTATTAGCTAATCCTTTCTTCTTAAGGGAAACATTTGCTGCTGAACTGGTTTTGTTGTTGCTTGCTTGCTTGCTTGCTTGTTAATACCACTTAGGCTTCATAGCAGATAATATCTTAATTGATTCTTTTTTTAAAAGTTTTTTTTTGGTTTTTTTTTTTGTTGTTGTTGTTGTTGTTTTTTGGTAGGGCATGGTGGGTACTCCAAACTCCCAACACTTGAGAATTTGAAGCAGGAAAATTACAAGTTCCAGGCTAGCTTAGGCTGCATAGAATAAATAAAACACAAACCTCTGTATTTCTGTACTGGGGCACAGTTTGTTGAGCTCGTGGCTTCCCAGCCCTGGAAGAGCTGCCAGTGTTTGCGCTGTGGCATGCTGTATCTTTTCCTTACCTTGTGTCTCTGAAAAAGGAGGCCTTTCCTTTCTGTCACCATGGCCTCCCAGTAGAAGCCCCTCTCTGATCAAGGGAAGAGGGCGTCCCCCAGGCTGGGGGCACCACTGCCACCTTTCATTGTTCCTGGAGCATAGGATAGGCAAGACTACTTTTCCTCTGGTTTCTTTGTTTTTTTGTTTTTTTTTTTAAGCTAAGGGGGGTGGTACATACCTTTAATTAATTAATCCCAGTACTCGGAGGCAGAGGCCAACTTGATCTACAGAGAGAGTTCCAGGGCACTCGAGGATACACAGAGAAATCCTGTCAAGAAAAACAAAAATCAAGAAAAGTTTTTTTTTCTTTTAACATTTATTTATTCATTTATTTATTTGTCTTGGGATGGGGGAGTACTTGGGTTTTGGTGCTCTTGCGTTGAGGCACATGTGTGGAGATCAGAGAACAGCTTGCAAAAATTGGTTCTCTCCTTCCACCCTGTGGGTTCTGGGGATTGAACTCAGGTCATCAGGTTGTAAGACTTGGCCACAAGCCCTTTTACCTGCTAAGCCATCTTGCCTGTCCTTCATGCTGTTTTAATCATTGCTTTTATTCTGGCCTCAGAGATGGGGAGGTGACTCAATGTACTTGAACAATGCTATACCCCCACCCCCAATCTTGCCAGCTTCACCAAACCCCAGTGTTAGTAACAACTCTTGTTTACTACATTTAGAGATGGCGGCTTGCTCCTTCTAAACAGAGTAACCTCTGGTTACCATGATCAAAACTGCAGCCCCAGAAGATCCCTGATGCATTCTCTCCACCATGTACCCTCTGTGTGCACTTACTCCCCCTCCCCTCTACCCATTCACAATGACATTGTTGTCCCTGGCTAGGTGCCCCCCCCTCAGCCTCCCCAGTGCTGGGCTCCCTGGCATCTTGGGCCTTTACAGTCTTTGTTCTGCTATCTTTCCGTTATTTTTTCCTTGCTTGATTCATTCACCTGAACATCATGTTCAACTTTGTATCAGCTCATCAGCTTTCATAATAAATTGTTGCTGATGTGGGGATGTCAACTGTTCTTTTCCTAGTTGGAGCAGAATCTGCTACTATTTTCCAGGGAAAAGAGCAACTAGCAACAAAACTGGGCAACCCCTGCTCTCAAAATCGCCACTTTCCGGGCCCCCTTAGTCTCCTTTGGGCTGTTGATAAGGGCAGCCCTTTCATCCGCAGAGGAAGCTGAGTCCCCTCCCTGGTCTCCTCGCGTACTTGCCAGACCGCCTGCCCGCCCACCCGCTTGCAGTCTTTCTGTCTTTTGTTTGGTTTTGAGACAACTTGACCTTAGCTGGGAAGAGGAAGGAAGCTAAGAAGGAAGGGAGGAGAAGAGAAGAGAAAATGCAGAGGTTATGAGCTGAGGTATTTGGAAAGCGAACTGATTTTAAAGCTTTGCGTGCTGGCTGAAGCACAACACATTCATCTTTGGGAAAGCCCAGAGAGGTTTTTTTAAAACCCATGTCTACAATTTGATTTACATACTTCTAGAATAAGCTGCCACCGCAGGCTTTCATTCACTTCTGTTGTCTTTTTTCCCGACTTTGAGAAGGAGTCACTGCGTAGCCGAGGTTGGCCTTGAACCCCTGGCAAATGCTAGGATTATAGACAGGATGCCTACCTGGCTTTCTGTTCCCTGCCTCCCAGAGTGGGTGTCCCGGTACTTGCTTTGTAGTTCAGGCTGGCCTCAAACTCAAAAAGATCCGACTGCCCCTTTGTCTCAAGTGCTGGGATTAAAAGAATATGCCACCACTGCCCACCTTCTCATTCTTAAATTACTGAAGCAAGCTATGGAAATATTCATTATTTAACGTGTTCAAGATTTAAAAAAAAAGTGAATTGTTTCATAAATGTAGGCACTGGCACTAAATACATTTTCATCCTGGGAATGTTGATGTTGAGCCATCATTTTGACGTCGTGCACTGGGTTTCTTGCTTATTAGTTTCTTTTGCTTTGGGTTTTAGCTTGAAAAGACAAAATAATCCATTTCACAAGAATGCCCCTTGTGTTGTCTTTCCAGCCTCAGTAAGTGATCTATAAACAATGCAGAGGATTTTTTTTTCCACCCTGAGGCAGACTTTCTCTGTAGCTTTGGAGCCTGTTCTGGAACTCACTCTGTAGACCAGGCTGGCCTCGAACTCACAGAGATCTGCCTGTCAAGTGCTGGAATTAAAGGCGTACGCCACTACCTCTTGATGGATACAGAAGATTTTTAATAGGACATTAAAGAACAGACAAGTCTTTACTTGTCTATATTACTATATATGTACTACATTACTATATGATGATGGCACGGGAGGTTTACCTGGAAAGAGAGAGAGAAAGAACATGTGTCTATGCCAAAGCATGCATTCAACTTTAGCAAAGAATGAAAAATTAATAACTGTTTGTCTCGACTTAAAGTTTAGCAAAGGTGCTCAGAGCAGGCTTTGTCACTGCTCAGCTCGGTGCTGTCTCTTGGAGAACTTGACCTGGAGCAATAAATATCCCCTGGGCTCTGGTGCCACTGTGAAGTATTCTTGCTTCCTTTTGATTTATTGTTTGATCAAGGTAGCATTCGTATTTAGAAATGGATAGTTCACACTTAAATCTGTTTTTCCTCATTAAACCAAGCTTAAGCCACATGTTAAAGAAGTGGGGGAAGGGGAGGCTACTGAGAAAGGGTGATGTTTACTTTGAATCTCAACCTAGATTTGCCACCCAAGGCTGGATTTTCACATACACCCTGAAGCAAACCTCCCTGGCATTCGTCAACAAGCAGGAGGTAGATACTGGCTCTCGGATAACAGGCATTTGGTGAACTGGCGACAGTCGTGCAAGCGAGAATGTTCAGATGGCTTCAGCTCTTTCCAGCTTCATTATGTCAGGCTGGCAGATCACATACGGCATTATGGAAATCAGCAAATGAAAACCATATTGATCTGCATTGAGAACAAATGTAAAAAAGGTGGTCTCGGGGAGTCGCAGAGAGGGGGATGCTTTCCTGGTCAACCTGATAGGCCCTTGTTAAGGCCTTTTAATCATTTATTAACTTAACCCTCCTTCTTCCCTCTCTACTCGGATTACCTCAGCCACAGAGCATCCTGCACCATTTATCTTTTAATGTTTCCTTTATTTAATTTATTTTTAAGCTCTAACTTAAACTCTTACTTCAGAATCAAGTTTTACTTTTCATGGGGTTGTTTTAAGTGACTTAAATGACTTTTCCCAACAAGCTCACCAGGCATTCAAAGGAGGAAAAGCGTTTGCTGGGCCTCACCTATCATGGGCTTGGTGTGCACTACAGCCAAAAACAGGCCCGAGACAGTCGGCCAGACACATTCAAAATAGAAAAAAAAGAAGAAAAAAGAAAACTGGAGTTGTTACTAAGGCTGATTCTCTGATTAAAGTTTGGGTCAGTGTTATTAATTTTAAAGTCTTCTATCCAGGGATTGGAAATTAACCTGGTAAAATTACTTCCTGTCAAAACCTGGAATGACAGTCACCTGTCTTTTGCTTGTTTGTTTTCTTTTTCATTCTGTGGCTCAGGAAAAAGGAGACATCTCTTCTATCATATTTCTTTGGGGTTAAACTTAGAGAGCAGTGTTTGGTCTGCAGACACCAAGTAGAGATATGGAAGCCATGACTCATGGGGGCCTCCTTCCTGGACTTCCCACCTGTGCTGGCATCTCTGTTGCTGCTCCTTTTCCAAGCCCTTCCCACAGTCTCCCTCTTTCTAGCTCCCACCTCCCATTTATGTCCTGGTTCAGCGTTTGAGAAGAAATTGCAGGGGCTGGCTGTGTTTTTCTCAAACTGTGTCTTTTGGAATTGATGAGGGATCTGGGAGTGTGAAGCCTTGGGGTACTAGTAGGCAGATAGTGGGTTGTTTCTTCCCTTCATTGGAGCATATATAATTTTTATAGGCTCATGTGCATTGAAAAATCTGGACTGTAGATATAGGTTAGTCTCAGGACCTGGTGTCATACAAACAGATCCATGATAGGTCACTTCACAGAGTATGTAATTGATTATTTGTGGGATCCCGCATTTGAAAACACTTTCTTTTAGAAATAGTTTCTGCAGCATCCATCCAACTGTAACAGCATGTACAAATTTAGCATTGAGTTCTGAAGTAGATATTCATAACAGGACAACAAACATGTCCGTGTCTGGCTGCTGTGGCCATCCGATCACTGACCGTTGTCTTTGCTCTGAGCTCATCTGAGGCCATTTGGGATTGATTATTTCTAGCTCTGCTTTCCTCCTTCTTTGCTTTTCGGGTGCATCTTGTAGGGAGGGGACATTTATGATTGATTTGGGTATGAAAAGATGCCCAGTGTGGAGGTCTGATTGAATTCTAAATAGAATTCAAGATTTTATTTCATTTTGGCTCTCCCTGGAGACTCCAAAGATCTATTCAATAATATATTTGAAAAAAATCCATATATGAAACCTGCTCTCCCCTGTTCTTGCATACTCCTCGGCTTCTAAGTGGTTTCCTCTAGACTGGCGTTACTATCCCATGTTCCTTCTGGGCGCCACATCAAACAGTGTATGAATTACAGCAAGAGTGCTGTGGGGAGGACCTGCTGTCCTCGTTTGTTGCTGAAGAGCAGGACATGAAACAGTGAGTGGACCGTGCGGGGGGGAAAAAAAATCCTTCTCTCCCTCCTCCCTTTTTTCACTTGTCTCTCTCCTCTTTCTCCCTCTCCCCCTTCCTTCTCTGTCCCTCCCTCCCTCCATCCATCCCCCATTCCCAATGGGAGTGTTGTTTATAGAGCATTATAATTTATAACTGAAGAGAGTGGATTTAATTTCAGTGGAGAGGCTCGCCAGCAGGGCGCCAGCCTGCAATCATATGAATCAGCAAGCTGCAAACTCTATTGAATGGAAAGTATTATCGCTGGCCACAAACGGACACTGTTTCTCCTAAACAACTCCCTTGGTGCAGGAAGACCTTGTCTTCATTCATCTATTTTACATATCTACTTCTGTTTTAATTTTGCCATTTCCTAAAAGTGTTTTCTCTTTAGATTGCAACTTTTCTCTAACTACCTTATTTCCTGACCCAGCAGTAGAAACTGCTCTTGTCTATTTCTGACCGATTTGATATCTCTCCTGTACTGACTCCTTACTGTGTGTGACTTGACTTTACATTTACTTCTCCTTCCTGCATGCAGCTCCTTTTTTATTTTTTAATGGGAGCTGTTAAACATGCAAATGAGACTATGATATTCCATTAGCATTAATATTGTAAAATGCTAGTCAGTTTCAATCACCTAAAACTTTATTTAATAATGGATATTTTGCTTATATGCTTGACTTATTTCTTTTTTTAACATCTATGAGAAGATTTGTTTCCTTGTCTCACAGACATCTGGGAGGTGATTGCCCATCCTTTGCAGCACCCCCCCCCCCAATGTCTCATTGTGTTAGTGCGTTTACCTTTGTGCCACATTCTACCCAAGGGTTTCAGTCAGGTCTCAGAGAGTGATAGGGTATTGCATGCCTTTCTGTGGTCGATGTTTGTTTTTGGATTTAGCCCACCATCGACTGCTATAATGTAGTTAAACCAAACCTCTGAGTCATTTTTAAATCAAATTAGACTTAGGAGGGCTGCTATCCTTTCCAAAGTGTTTTTCTGAATTCGTGGAACTGATAAAGTTGTTGGGAATTTAGGAAGTGCATCTTTGAGATTAGGCAGATCACATTAATATTATATCACATATCAGGTTATCTGCAACCAGATTTCCAAATAAATTTCAACACTTGTGTCTTCACAAGGAAATTCAAGTCACACAAAGAGGCAGTGACCTGACACTGGCATTTGTTTGAAGAGGGAAAACAGTACATGAAGCAGGAAAGGCTTTTTAAGAAGGGGATCCTGCGTAGAGAGCAGAGCCAGCCTCAGCCTGCTTAAAGCGAGGGTCTTAATGCTTTTAGAAAACACAAACTAAAATAGAAACGCCAGGAAATGACCAAATTCTAAGCTCAGCTATTTCATAGTTTATTGTCAGAACTGTATTTATCTCGTGAGCATAGGAGAAATTCACACATCAGCCTGTATATTTTCTTGAAACAATTAAACAAAACATATGTCGTCATAATCTTTCCATTTCAAGTACAAATCAATGAAATAATATATATTCATAATTTTTGCCTTTTAAAGCCTAAGAATAGTGTTGAAGTCTTCTGTAGTGTTATAACTAGGAATAGTTTTTTTTCTTTACCCTTTGATTACTCAGTAAGAATTACACATAGGAACAGAAAATCAATATGTTTGCCTCTACTCATTTTCAAAATTAAATGTTGCTCTGGCTTCATATCAGAGAGGCTATACTTGCTGTCAGCTCTGAAAGGTTGTGTTTGGTTTATTTTTAAATTCCTTATACGGGTGGGAGTTACTCTGAGCAAAAATTAATCATCAACATAAGTAAAATTCTCACACACACACACACACACACACACACACACACGTAAGAAATAATGCATGAAATGAGAAGTCAGTCTCCGGGGTGATTTCAGGGACATCTGCCTAAGTGCTTTTACTCTGACTTTCAAGGCAGTTGTGAATAAACCCACACATTATGCATACCTGTCCGGTGAATTGTTAAAATTTTAGAAACTAAGGCCAGTCTGATGGGAAAATAATAATCTGGAGAGTAGAAAGCGAAATCCTGTGCCTTCTTACATCCATGGCTTGCTGGGTTGGAGTGCAGATTCCAGCACTCTCTGATGCTGGTGGAAGGCCTTCCCTTTAGCCTGTCGCCTTTCAAAGGTTTCCGAGGGGGCCTTCGTGTTTTCACTTGAGTCATGTGTTCCTGGGTTATGTTTTGCTTATTTTATTTTGCCCTAACACATGTATGTCCCTTTTTACCTGAAAAGCATTGTACTATTCCAGACCAATGTGGTTCATTTGTGCCTCATTCTGAATAATTCCTATTTTCAAAATAAAAGCTGACATAGAAGTCTCCAAACTCAGTCCTAGAACAGATCAGTTCTGTTGACTTGTATGTTAGTTTCTGTAAATGATTTAATTAATGATTAAATCATTTAAATGATTTAAATTAGCCCAATTGAGAAGTTTTATGCAATAGAAGTGAAAGGAAGTATTTGGGTGTTATCTTTAATTAAAAATTTAAAAAAACGAAAACGAAAACACCTATAGATTCATTTATGCAAACTCTTTCTCAATAAAATCAGATTTTAATTAAGTATAGGAAAATGACTATTCCCTGAGTAATTGCTTTTTATTATCTAATATTTTTGTTTTGTTTTGTTTTTGCATCTTAGCATATTTTCTTCTTCCATGATCAGAAAACTATTATAAGAAATATTCTGAGTAGATTTTTTTTAAAAGAAATTTTAGGTAACTGTAAAAGCCCCTACCTCCTCACAACATGACTGTCCCATTTAAGCTCCTGCCATGGGCTCGTTGTGTATGGCGTGGTGTCTGTGAGCACTGCTTTGGGAAAACCAGCTGCAGCATCATGGCAGCCACTTGTGTGTCCCCTGCTGCTGTACCCACACAGCCTGCCTGGCACTTCGAAACCCTTAGATGTCAGCTCCCCTGTGTGATTGATGGGCTGGCGTTGGCGGAGAGCGGCCCAGTGCAGCATTTGCTTTCATTTCTAAATATCGCGAAAGTTTTAAACAGTGCTCATTCACTAGAGCCTCTTTTTTTTTATTTGCCTAAGGCTGAGGGTTTACCAGTGTTTCAGACATCTAAGCCTCCAAAATATAGACATTAAAAAGGGCCTTACTACTGACTCTCTAAGATAACACTGTGATCACGCTAGTTAAAAGTGTGACCCTGAAGGGGGCTTCTGGTTGGGAAGGATCTTCCCAGTGTCAACTTCTCTTTCTCTTTGAGCTTTGCTGCTCTCCTGCAGCTGATCTAAATGGAGGGTGGGGTGTCAGAGAGGAGGCTGACTGGCAGCCACAGATTAAAATACTTCTGACCCACAAAAGTAACCAAGTGCCCATATTTCTTCATTTAGCATAATTAATACCTTGTATTTCCACTGACTTTGATAAAGTGACCTTCCTCTCCCTGCCCTCCCCCTCCCCTCTGTCTGCTTGGGGGAAGAGTTAGAGAGCTACAGTTGGTCGCTGCAGCTCTGGGGAGCAGCGAGATGCTTTCGGGAGACTTAACATCAGAAGTCTCGATCAGGCGGCTGCCTGGCAGGAAGCTTAGGGCCACATGCAGATGGATGTTGTTTCACATTTGGAAACTATACGTCTGCAGCCAGGCTGCAGCCTCAGCCATGGGAAGCACTGGGGCTTGGCTACAATGTCAATCCTCAGTTTGTTATAAATGTATAATTACAGGAAATACATGAAAAGTGTTAAACATTTCTTATCAAATATTGTTTCAAGAGAGGTTATAGCTGCATTTGGAGTTTAGAAAAAGTCCTGGGGTGTCTTTGGATCGTGTTACAAGGTCCACTTGTTGCATTTAATTTAAAACAGTTGTCCTTCTTTCATTACCACAGACCGTAGTATTTTCCAGTTTATTCTTTAAAAGGCGGAGGCGGCAGTGCAGAGTGAGCCTATGGGTTTAAACAACAGTTGCTTGATCATTTGAAACAATATTTTTTTATTTTATTTTATTTTATTTTTGTTTTCATTTTGCTCCAGTATGTGCAGTTCTAAATGGGAAGGTAGATGATGTCCTCAATAGTAGTAATGGTTTAGAGGGCCACCTGGGAAGGTGGTGTCAGCAAAGGGCAAGGGTAGGGCAAGGGTGTGGCAAGTCGGTGGCCAGCCACCTCTACCTTCCTGCAAATCCAGTTTCACGGTGCTTGAGTTGCTCTCTGGCTGGTTGAACTCATCCTCCCCAGCTGATATTTAACCAGTCAACTTGTGCTGGGAACCATCAGTTCTGCCTTCCCTGGCTGACAAAGATGAGCAGCGTGGTGCTATGACAGGCAGAATTCAATTACATTCCTCTCCCAGAAGGGCAAAGGCACACGTTTGATGCCATAACTGAATTTATCCTCACTACTAAGAAGCCCTAAATTTGAGTTCAATGGCCAGCTTAATGCAGAGCTATTTGCATTTATAGACTAGCTGTAAGTTGATAGAGTGTGAGGTTGGATCTATATGTAGACAGATTAACCATCCTAAATGAAACTTACATCTGGAAGCTCCTGTTAGAAACCGTCCTGGTCGTGTGACTGAAAGGCATACAGAACCATGCCTGGCGCTGGAGCATGTATACTTGTTTTGGGATGGGAAATCCTTCCAAGAAGGTAGAAACCCTGTCAGGAGAGGCCGCTCAGAAATGGCACTGCCAGGAATATTTCTTCTTAACCCCAACAAATGAAGGCTCGAGATGCTTTCACCTTCTCAGAAGACAGACAGACAGGCAATCTGTCTTCTTTGGAGACGTTGTGACAGTCTGTTTATGATTTTTCCCATGCTACAGGTGACCAGGGTCATCCCAGTAATAGACCTTATTGTTGCGGTTCAGTGGGTTTTTTGGACTCTGCATTTATTTTAGCAGACTTCTGATAGCATTTTGCAGCTTTCAGCTTTTTGTGTTGGAAAGACAAATAATAAGTAAACCAGTCCAGGGCTCTGTTTCCTTGTGCAACTGACTTTGTGTCCTTGTGCCCTCCCCGGGGGGAAGCAGAAAAGCTGTTCCTGGTGGGACGCCAGAGAAGAGGATACTCTTCACATTCATAATGTCTCCCCTTCCTTGTTATTTAGGACATTGGTAGAATTAAGGAGCATTAGGATTGTTCTTTAAAACATTGTGTAGACAGGTGCCTGGCTTCAGGTGCTGTGCATCCTCTGAGTTTAGTCTCATCCACAACCTCCCTCCCTCCCTCCCTCCCTCCCTCCCTCCCTGCTTACTTATTTATTTTTGTTTTTTGAGATAGGGGTTCTCTGTACCATTGGAGCCTATTTTGGAACTTGCTCTGTAGACCAGGCTAGCCTCCAACTCAGAGAGATCCCTGCCTGTCTCTGCCTCCCAAGTGCTGGGAGTTAGAGTAGTTTCATGGTGCACCACCACCGCCTGGCCCAAGACACCATTCTACCTACATTGGTTAAGCAAGTTTTGTTGAGCACCTAGAGACATGGCAGTGCCTAGAATGGTTTTGTCACACTCAGTGTTCCCATTGTGTGAGTGAATCACTGTAGCACACATGGTAAACAGTATTCAATAAAAAATTTTCTTCAATAAAAATTTTCTCAGTAGTCTGAGACATTGGGATGCCAAAGTGTCATCCACATCCCTGAAGAGGTATTAGATGATACTCAGTATGGTTTTTGTGTTAAGGATGGTCCATAATTTTCTTGGTCCTTGTGAATTAGTATCCACATGTAATAGGTGAGATATGCATTTATTAATAAGAACGTCTGTTAGGCTCGCTGTGATGGTATGCTCCTTTAATCCCAGGAGGATCTTTGTGAGTTCAAGGCCAGCCTGGTCTGCATAGGGAGTTCCAGGCCAGCCAGAGCTACTCGATAAGACCCTATTTGAAAGGAAGGAAGGAAAGAAGGAAGGAAGGAAGGAGTCATGGTTAGAGTAGTTTCATGGTCCATTGTGAGGAACTGAACCTAAAGCCTTCACCCTGGGTGTTTGGATCAAAAGGTCATAGAGATCCTGGTTGGTTCTCTAAGGTGGTGTCTGAACTGGGCTACCTTGGCAAATGCATGCAGTAATTGTTTCCTTCCTTAGGGTCTTATTGCTCCATAGGCTGGTTTCTACATGCACCTGGTGTGTGTCCTGTTAGAAACAAATGTGCTTAAGTTAGAGAAAAGTTAGCCTTTGGAATCCAAAGGAATTAGACAAATCCACCTAACAAGCCAAGATTTAGTGCCCACCGCTATTGGGCACAGCCACTCAGAACATGTGCATGAAGAAACTCAAAAAGGCAGACAGTGCATTTGACAGGTGAGTAAACTGAGGTGTAGAGATGTTAAATTACTCTAGCCCAGGCACAGAGTGCCAGCGGGCTTGGAGTCCAGCCTGAGGTCTGTGGACACCTACACCTCATCATTCTTAAGATGTGTGCTCTCCAGAGTGGCTGCTTCTTTGCAAAAATAAAATGCTTCTTCTCCAGCTCCCTCTGGCAGAACAGCAACAGCAAAGGCCTTGCATTCCCCATGTCATATTTTACACCATAAAAGAGCTCATGGGACTAATCGCATTTGCAAAGTTTACCCTCCCAAAGTAAGAGGGTGCTTGCGTCAGGGCCTGGTATGCTAGCTTCCCGACCTGTGAACATATGTTCATCTTATGAAACAGGAGGTGTTTGTTGAGTGCTTACTGTGTTCTTCCCCTCATGGGAAGTGAGGACAGTGTACCTTTATCAATTTAAGGAGTCATAGTGGGCAAGGATGGGGCATGAGGGTGTTTGCATTACTTAAATGATGAAGAAATAGCCCAGCATACTGCACAATTAATGGTCTGCTAGTAACTAATTTACATCCAAGTTAGAGGGGCTTATACCTTATACTACATGCTACTCCCCCTTTAAGAGAAGCTTAAAGGCAGCATTACCCTCCACAGAGAAGCTGCAAGTTACACAGCAGTGTGTTGCAAGATCTGGAAGTAGAATTTAGATGTTTCTCCTTCTCAGCCTCTTGCCTGAACTAGCTCTATTCCCTGTAGCCCCTTTCATATTTGAGACTTGAAGATCACAATGAGTAGTTGTAACTTCTAATGTGACACACTGGCTAACTGGGGGTCTCCTCCAGCACCCTGGCACCAAAAGGCGCTCCGCAGTGTAAATATTCTATATTCCAATGGGCTGCCGGGGAAGGTGAAACTGAACGGCAAACATAAGAAAACTCGAGGAGTGAGTTAAAACCCCGGGACTTTGGGGACAGCCCTGAGCACAGGCACCCAGGCAGGAGGAAGTGCTGGGGCTCATCTGTCAGCCGCTTTCCTCCTCTCCTCCTTAGCACTCACGGCAGCACTCCCGCTCCTTCCTTCTCTCTATTCTACAGTTTTCTCTCTCTTTCTCTCTTTTAACCATCTTAGACATACACATGCTTACCTTGCTGCCAAAGCCTACTTTTGAATGCTTGCTTTAACTCTTGGTTAGTTGGTGTTCCTTCTTTGTTGGTTTACTGTGACGCTGCCTGCCTTTATAGAAAGAAGAATTTCCCTTCTTTGTTGACTTTTCCCATTTCTTGGGGGGGGGGATTAAATGAGTGCTCACACACCCTTAGCTTATCTCATTTGCTGGGTTTGACCTTTCATGCTCCCCACGTTGCCCCCCAACCTGCGTTGTCTGTTTTTCATTTCTCTGACTTGAGTCTTTATTCTGCCCTCCCAGTTTCTCATCTGTAGCCCTCCCACCCTGGAAGGCCCTTTGGGTGACTCTGACACCGGCTTTCCATCTGTTGGCCTCTTCCCTGCACACCAGTCTTCTCCTGCAGCCTTCTCTCTCTCTCCCTTCCCACACATTCTTGCATTTGGCCTTAAACCACCACGCTTCTAGATGAGTTTGTATCATTTTCTATTAGAAAGCGATCAAATGGAAGTTAATTTCTTTTTAACAGCAGCTTTGAACATACAGAGATTAGATCTTAATATTCTCACTCTTTCAAATATTTATGTTCAGTTTTTCCTCCTGCCAAAGTCTAGAATTCCAGAGTGTTTTTTTTCTCAGTAATTTAATTAGGCCACAAGTTTGAGGCCTAATGGTAGATCAAAAAATGCCTGCTATGCTTGAGAGATCAAGACAGCAAATTGATTACTGTTGTAGCAAAGGTTGGCAAATGTGGGTGAGGGAGCAGGTACCGCCCTGTGCTGTAGGATCTGAGTCAGTGATCAAGGTCGGTCTCAGTTCATTAACTTCTAGAGGCTTATGGTCGTTGTAAATATAACCACCCATACCTTAGATTGCAATTATAATATGATATGGTTATGGAAGGACTTAGGCTCGCTCCACTCAGGTCTGGAAGGGTTGTCAGATGCTGAATAACCTAGAATGACCTTAGCTGACTTCCAGCCATTTTGCCTCTTTCTTATTGTTCACAAATGGATATAAAAATCTTACTTCTGAAGGTGTATGTGTGGGAAAACACACTCCTTCACACTAAAATTAGATAGGGTCCAGTTCTGACCCAGTATTTCAAATTCATTTAACTTAAGAAGACTATAGAGAGGTCCCCATTGCTCTTCCTGGTAACTCATCACTTAAAATGGAATGCATTTCATAGTGAATGTTATCACTGGACTACCAAAAATAAATGTTTTCAACAATTCTAGTACTTTTGTTCAAATAGTATTGTAAACTATGTTGACATTATTTGCTAGTGAGTTTACTTTAAAAGACTTTGAAGCATTTCACTTGAAGCATTATGACATAATTTTAATCTTAGTTTTTTAAATTTTTTGTTTATATTTTATTTTATTTTGGATTTTCAAGACAGGCTTTCTCTGTGGAACAACCCTAGCTATCATTAAACTCACAAAGATCCATCTGCCTCTGCCTCCCAAGTGCTGGGATTAAAGGCGTGCACCACCATTGCCTGGCTTAATCATAGTTTTTTTAAACCTAGAATGAAAATAATTAATATATATGTACTCAGTCCTTTACACAGAGGCATGGCTTTTGTTGGGTTTTTACGTATGAGTAAGCTCACTGTGCTATGTGACAGGACTTCTTTGCTTAAGCATTCTTCACTGTAGAAGACTCTCCATGCCAGCTTCATAAGTAAATCCAAAATCAAAAAAATCAATTTAATTTATTTTTCCTTTTGTTAAACATCACATTAACAGTTGTTTGAGTAAGAGGTAATAAGTGTTGGTACTAAGGTAATATATTTATTTTTGTGTTGGACTATTTTCCTTGTCTCACTTATAGTGGCATTTGCTCCTTCTAATTTGCATGTTTTTCTAAAAGTGATGTTATTAATACTCATTTTCTAAGCATTTATTGCTCCATACACAGAAATGTATAGACCTCCAATTAGTGCAGGTGTCGGGCTTGCATTTTTACCTGGTTAAAAAAAAAACTGGATCATTGTATGATATAATGATTTGCAAAGTATTGGGTGTCAAGCAATTAATGACCCCTGAAAGATGGGATTCAGACTAAGTGAACCCTGAAACTGTCCCTGCTGTGGCCAGAGCATAAAGAAGAAAAATCCCAGTGGCTTTTGTAGTTTCCTTGGATGGGCAAAGAGAAGCTGGTGGTCTGGGAAGACTGGAGTTCATGGGCAGAGTATCATACCAAAAACTGGGAAGAACACAGGAGAGGGAGAGAGAGAGAAAGAGGGAGAGAGAGAGAGAGAGAGGCAGTTCTCAGCCTGTGGCTTGTGATTTCTGTCACTTTTGAATAACCCTTTCACAGAGGACGCCTAAGACCATCAGAAAACACACTTATTTACATTATGATTCATAACAGTAGCAAAATTACCGTTATGAAGTAGCAACAGAAATAATCTTATGATGAGGAGGTCGCCACAACACGAGGAACTGTATTAAAGGGACACTGCACCAGGAAGGTTGAGAAGCACTGCTCTACAGAGTCGCAAACATGATCCTACCAGGCGTCAGCTGAGCACTGGTTCCTAGACCAGCGTGTGAGAAACTATGCAAAGCTTGGAAGAGACCTATTGTAAAATGCTGGAGGAAACACTCACTGCAGCTCAGACAGGACTATGTCATTTCTGTCACACCATGCAGAATAGAAAACTTCATGATTTATAGACAAGAAGGCTTATCACAAGACAAGTCAAATTTCTTTAAGTTTTCCCTAATATCACTCAGAAGGAAGACCCAAAGCACATTATAATTAAGTTGCTTTAAACTAATGATGAAGGAGGAAATGTAAGAATTTTCATACTATATTTATAAATACAATACTCCCTACAGAAGACTTGGATAAGTTACATATATATTCTTTAAGTCCTAGAAAGACTACTAGACTAACAGAACCAACTCATAAGCCAACACATGAGTTAGAAGGGACTCCTAGATGCACCCACATACATAATCACATCTACACACACATGCACAGACATGTTACCCAAACATTTGATTTGGAAAAGGTGTAAAGAAAGAAAAAGGAAACACAGTGCTTGTCTAAAGAGAGAACCCAGAGAGATGATAGGTGAGAACCCAACTGTATTGAAAATCCCACTTCAAATAGGTGCTCCACGTACCCAGCTAATGGACAAGAACTGTCAAATTGCTTGGAAACAACAGCCTCCAATGTGTTTCCTGTAAGAAATCCATGCAGGTAAAGAGAATAAGTTAAAGAATGGCGGGAGTTGTGTATTATGCTGACACCAATTTTAAGAAAGCAAGACTAGTATTAAAGACTAAACTAGTCACCGGGTGGTGGCGCACACCTTTAATCCCAGCACTCGGGAGGCAGAGGTAGGCCGATCTCTGTGAGTTCGAGGCCAGCCTGGTCTACAAGAGCTAGTTCCAGGACAGGCTCCAAAGCTACAGAGAAACCTTGTCCCCCCCCAAAAAAAAAAAAAAAAAAGACCTAATTAGTCTTCAGAACCAAGACCGTTATCAAGGACTAGCAGGCACTTTATAATGATAAAGAGGTCAACCCACGAAAGAGAGTGTCATTACTATATGTATATGCCTTGCTTACAGAACTGCTGCAAGATGTATGAAGAAAACTGATAGCATCGTAAGTCAAATTAGCTAAATGCTCAGTTATCATCAGATTTCAATGTCCTTTTCTCAATACTTGATAGGACAGACAAGACATTAGGAAGGAGAAAAGATGTCTTAGTAGCTCCGATAATAAACCAAATGGATAAGCATTTATTAAAAACAAAACAACCCACTACCATTAGCAGGGTCCCCTCCTTCTCAGGGACACAGTCTTTTCCACAGTTAGTCCTGTTCTGAACCAAGTAGCCACGATACATTTAAAGGATTGAAATCAAAAAATTCTAAGACCACAGTGAAATGAAAATAAAATTCAGGAGCAAAGAAGGTTTGTTCCCCTGAATGTAAATGAAAACAAACTGTAAAATTTGCCAGGTAGAGTACAACTGAACTTGAAGAAAATGTAGGCACTAAACACTGCTGTGACACAAGACGACAGGTCTCTAGAGCGGTCCCTGCTCATCTCTCAGGCCACGGATAGGGCTTGGTGATGAGCTCACCGGCACAGCATGTGCTTGGTGTGTGTGAGACCCTGGGTTCAATCTCTAGGACCACATTTAAAAAAATGTAGAATGAAGATCAAGTTCTATATTTTTGTACACACACACACGTCTGTCATTGCACACAAACGTGTGTGTGTGTGTAATTGAATTTCATCAATTTTAAAAATATCAACTTCTGTTGATTCAACACTACTAATGGAATGTCACTTAGATTCAGCATGACCACCATGTTCCTTGTTTCTGTGATGTTGACAGCTTGGATTCCATGTATAAGATCAGGTGGCATTTGTCTTTCTGTACTTAGTTTATTTCAGTGAGCGTAATGTCTTCTCAGTTCATCCATGCTGTTGTAAATGACAGGACATTTTTTTATCCATTTGCGCACTGACGGACATTTAGCTCAGTTCCCTGCTTAGCTGCAGGACTGGTACTGCCCTAAATAAGGGAGTACACATATCTCTTCAACACACTAATTTCATTTTCTCTGGATATATATGCAGTTGTGGCATTGCTTTTATATGTTTAAAATAAAGAGATGATCAAAGTAGGACATTATGATCATTTAGCTTATTGCCATAAAAATAGATTCTTATTTCTTTCTGTGTTCAAAAGGAGGAAAAATAATGAGAACAAATCTTATGAGGAACACAGTTGATAGATGAGGCATATTAAGCTCATACAGTGAATCCTAATTTCATTTAGCCTCCAATTTTTAAAGTCCAGTTGCTCAATTAGGATGGTAGCAGGCCTCAATGGACAAGAAGTCTTTTGCATAGATGGTTTGATAAGCCCAATATGGATCCCCAGCATACCAGATCTCTTGTTGGTTTGGAAGATGGCTCTGAGACCCATGGAGTTGCCCTCTGTGGCCTAAACTGTCAGCGTGTGTTATGTCAGCATCTCAGGTTTATAGTTGCTTTGGAAGCTGGCAGCTAAGGTGAGTAACTCGCGTGAGTGGTCTGATTAGACACCATGCAGAATTCTGGTGGAGAGGAGCATGGCTCCCCAATTTCTTATCACAGAAAAGCCCAAGTCATTCAGGTGACAGATTTTGTGTTTGGAATCATTTCACAGCAAGGGATGTAGTGATTCTCCTTTGCACGGTGCTTCTATGCTGGTTTTCCTGTGAGGGTGTGCATGCGTCTTCACCAGCAGTGAGTGTATCTGGACCCCTGGGAGGAGCCACAAGTGCAGAGCAAACATTGGGAGAAAATATTTCAAACCACATATTTAATTAAGCATTTATGTTCACGGTGTGTTGAACTCACAGTCTCATCCCTGTGGCTGAATACCTAGAAGAAGCTTGGGAAGAATTATTTATTTTAGTTCGCAGCTTTAGGTGTTTAGTCCATCGTATGGCAGAATGGGCAGGTCACCTCATGGTAGACATAAAACAGGGGTTATGAGATGGAGAGGGAGAGGGGAGCTGAGGTGACTGGATGTAACCTTCAAGGGGATGTCCCAGGTGACCTGTGTCTTTCAGCGAGGACCCCAGCTCTGAAGTTTCAACAGTCTCCCAAAAGAGTTCCAAGCTTTCAAAGCATGAGCTAGTGAGGATCATTTTGTGGCCAAACCATAATGCAGAATAGATGCACACATATATCAAGGCTTCACCATAGGAAAACGGCCGCCACTGCATTTATAACAGCAGAACCCACCAGGCAGCTAGGTACTGAAAGCTGAGTATGCCAACAGCTTAAGGGAAATATGACAATGGCAGCAAAACTGAACATGCTACCTCTTCCCTTGTTTTACTCAGTGACAGCTTTCACTTTTATTTCCTGATAGCAAAACATTGCAAGCAAATAACTAAAAGAGAAAGAAAACCTAACCCTCGAGTAGCCAAGTTTGCTTTTCTCTGTGTGGCAATTTTATTTTTTATGATAGATCGATGACAGTTGTGTGATGAACTTGATAGCATTTTTAACTTTGTATTCATTCATTTATTTATTCATTTATTCGTTTGTATTGAGGCTCTCATGAGGGAACATGTCCTCTACCATGTGCTATTCAGCCATCCCTGTAAGTGTCTTAAAACATTAGGCATGTACCTGGCATGGGGCCTGGCCATTATACTCCTAAGTCTGTACCCAAAGAATGATAGGGGTCTGAGAAAGGTCAGCATCAGCTCTATCTGTAGCAGCCAAGACCTGGAGCAACTCAGTTCTCCATGAGCCGGCAAATGGACAAAGAAATTGGCATTTGTCCATAAACTAGAATGTTACTCAGCAATGAAAATGACTGGAGAATTTTTCCTTCCTTCCTTCCTTCCTTCCTTCCTTCCTTCCTTCCTTCCTTCCTTCCTTCCTTCCTTCCTTCCTTCCTTCCTTCCTTCCAAGACAGGTCTTCTCTGTGTAGTCCTGGCTCTCCTGAACTCTCTTTGTAGACCAGGCTGGCCTCGAACTCACAGAGATAGACGAAAAATAATAAAAGCCATCCTTATTCTTTTAAAGTTTGACAGCATGAACCCAAATCCCTTCATTCAAGAGGCCCAGGCAGGAGAAACTTTGAAGCCATCCTGGGACGTGTAGCATGTAACAAAGATCAAACAAGAACAAGAAAAGAAAAAGAAAGAAAGAAAAGACAAACACAAAGAATTCTCTGCGTTTTACAGTTAGTAAATTGGTGACCTTTTGCCCTCAATCGATACATCCTATGATGAGGTAGGCATTGGAGACTGTATCTTTGAACGTTTGGGTTGGTTTTGCTTTGTATTCTTCAAATGCAGATATAAATCCCAGTAATATTTTTCAATTACTCCCCCAATAGTACAGACTCTGCTCTGAGCCACTCCTACCCAATCTGCTATTGCATTCTGTGTATTCTGCTCAGACATTGTGTTTTGAAATCTGTAATTGCAAGGTCTTTTATCCTTTTATTGGTTTAGTACTTTAAGCCCGAGACATAAAAAAGAAGACTATCAGTGAAAATCAATTGAAATGTAGTTAGATGAAGATCTGAGGTCCAAGGCAGAAGGCTTAGTTGCCACACAATGTAATCAATTAGGACCCTCCAGCTGCATGCTGACTTCTACCCATCCAATCACTTTTCACACATTTCCTCCATTAGCTTGACTTGAGTTCTTCTTCTTCTTTTTTTATGTGAATTATGATGAATGAGATTGTTGTTATGAATGTAGAGATGGGTCATTATCCTACAGAAGCCAGACTGTGCCAGCATTCAGCTATTAGAGCTCTGTGTGCCTGCTATCAGTACAGCACAGATTTATCTGTCTCAAACTATGATTGGGAAGCTGTAGCCATTGTTAGCTAATTCACTTAACAATGTTACAAGACACATTTGTTACAATACAAATTTACCATACAGAATTGTTTTGACCATCTGGGTAATTTACATGAATCCTAAGTTACTTGTAAAACGAAAGAATATAATTTATTAAAGAGATGTGAAATATTTTTTTCATAACTTGCGGGCAACTATCCCCCGGGACTTGACTATACCCCAACTTACTGACCTCGGTCTGGCTTTTTAAGATGTCAAAAAAGTAAAAATAATAGATGAAATTTACATTCCCTACAGGAAGAGGTTGGGGCTTCAAATAGGAATAAGCACAGCTTCTTTTGGGCCCCACAGTGGGTGCTTGTTTTGAAAAATACTGTCTGGGCTTGGGGAATTCAAAAGCTGGGAAGAAATTACTCAGTTTGGTTTAATATGTCAGTCACATGGCTAAGATGACACCAGTGGAATTATTGGGCCAGTCAGTCAAACTTTAGCATCTTTTATTTTTAAAGCATGCATGTATATTTTATGTATGTGTAAATCAACCCTTCCAAAACCTCCACCCAGGTGGTAAACTAAAAGAGTTCTTGCCATGGGCAGCTGTTGAATGTTAATCAAACTTGATTTTCTTTGCTCTTTAGTTTTATTTTGTTGTTCATGTTCTACATTCTATTAGCACAGAAAAAGAAACATGTTATTTAGTTCTTTAATCTAAATACGTCGGCACATGGGGAGAGTACTTGTGTTGTCTGCACATGTGTATAATGTGAAGTGGCAGAGCAGGACCTTCTCCTGGACCGTAGGCTGAGGGTGGCGGAGATGTGCCCTGTGGAAGCTGAAGGTTATAGTGGGCTAGGCTGTGAGACCCATTGAGTTTGGGGGAGGAGTGCCCAGGGACAGAAGAGTTCATAAACACCGAGAGCTGTGCTCATCTCGTAGCTTTGCAGAGGCTTAGTCTGTAAGCTTGATTGCCCCCAGCCTCTCCTGCCTCTCCCTCCTAGCTCCGTGGGGACTTTATGACAGTATTAGTGGCATCTTGCCCATCACTGGCTTTAGGGAAATCATCCTACATGAGAGAAAAGCAGAAAGGCTGCTCTGTGTGTTCATTACCATCAGAATATCCTTAGCGGCCTCCACAGGGCAGGGCTAGGTCTGTTCTTAGTAGAAAACTAAGAAAACTACTTATCAAATGTCATTGCCTATTCTTCTCTTAGCCTACCTTTTTCCTCCCCTGTTGGTGTCATCATGAGGAACAACTCACTTTAGACACTTCCAAGAAAATATTCGCTCACATAACTTGGAGAGCCCCCGTGTATTCTATATCATATTGTATAAAAATGCGTCTATAGGTTATGGCTGGGTGGAATTCCGTGCACACAGATTTTCTATGTAATTAATTCTCAGTACTAAGATAAGAGTCGGAGGCCAGATTGAGTGCTCTCCATCTTGCCAAACTTCATTAAGTCATTAGTGTAAAGGACTTGTTGTCAAAGACCGATTAAGAGCTCAGAAAAGCCCTTGTACATTTTTATATTAATCCCACAAGCTTTCCAATATTCTCGTTTCTCTTTCTAATGAGGAGTCTGAGAAGATGATGTTGCTCTTTCATTTTTTCAAAAATCCTGGAAGACAAACAATGACAGAAAATGAGTATGGCTACAGATGAGATTAAACTGTTCGGCCAACAAGCTGTAATAAATAAATAGACACAAGAGCTAATTTCTATTAAGCTGGGAGCCAGTAGGTAGAGGCAACACAGCTTACTTACACTTGGATGCTGCAGTCAGAGGGAACAGAAACAGCCAGGCTGTGGGCTGGAGAACAGTGCAGATGAGGAACACGGGTGGCGGTGGCAGCTAATGTTCACGGCCTTCGTAGGATACACCACTTGCAGGGTACACGACTGCCGGGCCACGTGCCACCATGGCACGGACACTGTCTGCAGCAGATTTCGTGCTTTAGGCACAGAGGAGAGTGAGTCTAGCCAGGCAGCACTGGAGACAATGGGGAAATTTTAAGATGGCTGGATGGAGCTCACAAACAGGCTAGAAGGTCCATGAGGCCAAGACCTCACCTTACGTCTTAATGTTGACAACAGTGGGGATTGTACCCAATCAATTATGATGATTTGGTTTAAATTTTCTTAATTTTATTATTATGTTGAAAGTGGGAGTGAGGCTTTTTTGGGGGAGTGGGATGGGCCATTTCTTGTTTGCTTTTGAGACAGGCTCTCACTGACTGGAACTCACAGAGATCCACTTGCATCTGTGCTGGGATTAAAGCTGTGTGTCACCATGTGTCACCATGCCCAACACCAAAGCATTTGTGTGGATGTCAGAGGGTGACTTTCAGAAGTCAGTTCTCTCCATCCATCGTGTGGGTTCTGAATTTGAGAGCATTCCAAAATTTCTGAGAAACAGCTATGTTTTTTTATTACAATTTTTACCTAGTTTGCCTATTAAGGGAGAAAGTTTGTACTATAAATTTGGGATACTGTTTTTGTTTTCTTTTGTCTGACTCTTATTTTGAAACGGATTTTACATCCAGAAAAAAGGGAAGTTAAAGCCTATAATCCCAATAGTTTGGAGGCTTTATCATGAGTTCTCAGCCAGCCAGAGGTAACCCAGAAAGTTCTAGGCAAGCCTAGAATACAGAGTGAGACACTGGTTAAAAAAGAAAAATAATTACACAGTAAATTTAATAATCCCTTGTCAATAATTCTCAGATATTGTGGAGTTTATTCTTGTCTTCCTGACCCTTCCCCTCATTGATTATTTTCCTCAATTTTTAATTCTCCTTTATTTTTACCATTTCTTTTTAATAACCTTGTATAGGTACATACTGCAAGCACTCACAGTGTACAGTTTACTTATACATGAACTTACAGACTCATGTAACCACACAACAAAGTTTGAGAACATTCCCTTTCACACCATATTCCCCTGTGCCCTTCATAGGGAAACCCTGCTCCTGCCCCTCCAAACAGACACTGAGTGCATTTCCGGCCCTCTTTGTCACTCTGGTCATTTCCCAGACACTTTCTGTCTGTGTAACCACACCATTTTGTCTTCTGCTTCTGCCTTGTTTCCACGCTGTAGCGCACAAAGTGCTGTATAGCATTTTGATGCTGTGGACCCATCAGCTTGGCTTCCTTGACCTTCAATTTTGGCTTGATTTTGTAGGTTGTCTCCTGAATAACTTCCCTGCTACTTTTCGGTATCAGTTTAGTGGGAAAGGAGGTTATTATTCTCATGACCTGCTATTTCCTGTGAGTTCCACTGAAAGTTAAATTATTAAAGGCAACATCTCCCTTCTAGAGGATGTGCCAGTTACTTTGGTCATTGTTGTGGACAAATATGTGAGAGAAGCATCTCCAGGGAAAACATGTTTTGTCTGGGCTTCCATTTGAGGCGAGCAGAAGGCGTGGCAGGGCTTGCAGCCCCAGGACTCCTCTACCTGGGACACTGATGTGTAGGCTGGTGCTGCCTAAATTCAGAGCAGGACTTCCTCAAACCTTCACAGACACCCCATGGTTGTCTTCTAGGGGGTTCTGAATCCAGCCAAGTTGAGTGAAGTGAAAATCATCTCAGAAGTTTTTCTCCCACTGACATTTTCTTTGTGATCCTGGACTTGAGCACTCTCCTATAATTGTGCTAGGGTCTTTAGATACAATCTTCTTAAATTGTCATTAAACTTTTACAAGAAGAAAATTTCCCTTCCATGTGTCATTTGTCATGCCATCTGACTTCATGATCAAAATCATAATGGCCAGGCATAATGGCGTACTTTTGCAATGCTCCACTTAGGAGCTGGAGGGAGGAGGACAGTGAGTTGAGGCTAGCCTGGTCTGCGTAGAGACAGGCCCTATCTCAGAACAACAAGCAAAAGTTGAACCATGGACTTAGAATAATATTTAGATAACTGTGTTTTCAAGTGCACATTGTTTCAAATTGGTAAGAATTTCCTGCTATTTCTGAAATTCAAAAATAGATGTATCTTATTCATTTTAACTTTTATAATTTTAAGTCAGTTACAAGGACTAAGGGTGTCACTTTGTTTGTGGAGTGCTTAGCCAGTGTGCATGATGCCCTGAACTCAGTCACAGTACCACATAAACCAAGTGTGTTGGTTCTCAACCTGTAGTCTCATCACTTAGGATTTAGAGGCAAAAGGATTAGAAGTTCAAGGTCAGCCTGGGTACCGTAGACCCTTTCTAAAAAAAAGTCAAATACATTAGTTTGCTTCAATGTAAACTATTCGCAAGGTAAAGTGTTTGTTCTATTTCTCCCCATGAAGTTTGCTAGAATATCAGTTATAGTCCTTGTGTGTGGCAATGGGTACTGTCTCATGTTCCCATGAAAGAAGTGTGTGTTGCTAAAGCTACGAGGGCACCACATGTTAATATCTGCCAGTCAAGAATCCTAGTCCTGTTGACTGTGAGTTAAATATTTGAGGTTAGGCAGTATCCAGTGTGCACAGCAGACTGCTTGGGGAAATGTTAGGGCAACATATACAGAATTTGATGAAGCTGGAGAAAAACAACTAAATATACGGATTCATGAGATAGCAGCTGATGCTAGAGAAGCATAATGGACAGCCTGGTTGGGAGGCTGGAGGCCAAGTCATTGCCAGTCAAGTGCCCAGGCTCAGGGAAACACTACGTCCTTCTCAGCCAGGGCTGGCTGCTTCCCAGGTGTCATTGGGAGTCTGGTAAGAAATCCCAAGGTTATAGGCTAGGCACATTCTGCAAATGTGGGCCAGAGTTACCCAAGAGGAGTCTATATGGAAGAGAGGCTCTTTATTTAGTGCTCATAGGACTGGTTGTGTTCATTGCTCATCAGACATTGGCAAATGAACCAATATGATGTAAATACTTAACAGTCTGGCCAGAGTCTTGAAGGAAGCAATCCAGTCATTTCCAGAGAAAACGTTAGAATTCACGTCCCCTTTCACTGATATTATATGACACAACTGCCTCAGATAACAAGCATTGACCATATTTCATAAACCAATTGTTTGCAGATTATAAAAGGAGCTATTATAACTGGGTAACGAGATGATAATCACATTGTAAGGAGATTGTAAGATCGCAAAAAAGTGATGGTCTGACATTAATTGTTAGGAAAAATGACACCAAATGCCCCTGGAATGATTAAAATCAAAGAGACTATCAATACCACAAGTTGGTAAGGTGAGGGGAGTTTCAAATGGCATTTCGTCTTTTCAGAATAGTGTGTTGTTTCCTTGTGCCCTAAGGACCCCCATGAGTGTCCCCGTTAGCCCGGCACTGAAGGTCACCCAGCACTTCCCTCAGTTGTTCAGAGGGATGAGCACACACTGAGACTCGTGCATAGCAGGGGAAAAGAAGAAATGCTAACGTGCACATAAATGTGGATAAGTTTCAAACATTGTGGTAAAGTGAAAAAATGCGCCTAAAAGATTGTATAATGTGTGACTTCATTCCTGTGAAATTCTAGAAAAAGCAGTGATGTAGAAGCAAAAGATATTGCTAGAGGTCCATTGGGGAAAGAATGAGCTGGCTTTAAAGGAGCGTTGGGGACTTTCTGGAGTGAAGGAAATGTCCTGTTTTGGTGGCAGTCACTGACCCAAGGCATTAAATGCTTATCCTTCTCAGCACCTAAAATGGGAGAGAGTTCCCTGGCTGTTAGCTAGGACCTCCGTGAGGACAGTAACGAAGGATGTAGTCCAGCATCAAGCTTCCCAAAAGGACAGGGAAAGAGCTGTTTTCTCGAGCTGCTCAGCATTCGGCTGAGTAGAAGGTGTCGTCAGGATTGAGCAGTCACTAAAGTTTTCTCTCCTCAAATGGGAAATGGGCTGATGGTTGGATCCATATTCTACCATGTTCTCCTCTTCCGTGACCATGCTGTGACCTTGCAAAACAAAAGGAAGAAAAGGGAAGTAACTAACTGACAATTACAGTGGTTGATACTCTCCAGTTTAAATAGACGTGTCCTCGCTTAAAATATGGTTCATTCATCGGTCAAACTGTCCTTATTCCCTTTAATTGAATTAAGATGGACAAATGAGAGATGTGTGCAAGGCAAGGAAAAAGTCCTTTCACAAGTCACTGTTAGCCTCCTTCGAGTGTAAAATGAATCAATTAAAAGCACGGCACAGCATCTTTAACTCTTGAAGTTTTAGCACAGAAATATTTGTAAAAAAAATAAACCTGGAATGAAAAGTTGGCTACCTTTTACAGTTAAACACAATTTAGTATTATTGTTTGAATCATAGTCGCATTATATTCTGTGTTCCCATTTAACTACAAATACTAGTCTCCTACCAAACAGATTCCCTTTTTTTCACCTCTTTAAGTTAAAAGTCTCAGGTAAGAAAAATAGCCAAGTTCACAGTTTTCTGTGCATGGTTTGACTTGATGTTGTCATTTCCTAAATAGATTCCTTCAGGAGAGACTTGCTAGGAGGAGAGAGAGAGAGAGAGAGAGAGAGAGAGTGTGTGTGTGTGTCTGAATAGCCAGCTACTCTGAGGGATAGTCTTTTTTTCTTTCTAATATGTAATGTAGTATAGATTTTTTATGAAGTCATACACCGTCTATAAGTGATGTTTGTTTTAATTTTAAGGCTTATGCTATTCACAATAAGTCTCCTTGTGTCTTCCCTTTGTTTTCGTACATACACATGGATGTACCCTGCTTTGCCCAGAGCTAGCTCGCTCTCTGTTTATAATTCATACCTTCTCCTATTCGACTGTGGTTTTTCCTGCTTTCTAAATTTGGTCATAGATATGCTCATAATTCGTTCTATTTGTTCATTTGAATTTTTTCCAGAAGTGTTTTATACGGTGTACATTTTTGGTTGGGTTCAGGGTCAGGGTCAGTGAAACAAGCCTCACTTGTTCAAACTTTGAAAATTTCTAAGTGCTTTTGCTTTCTCCATGTGGAGTTTTTCTAGACAACTTGCCAACCAACTCCGATTTTAAGTGTCATCAGGGACATCAGGATTGACCCTTCACTAAGATATGTTATGCATACCCTGAATAGCAAGCAGCCTTTCAGAGCCTCCCGTCTTGGGACTCTGTGCCTGTGATGTGTTCGTTCTCAGGTGTGTTTCTGGACAGTCTGTGGAAGTCTCTTATCATTGTTCTTTAGAAAGGACCAAACCTATCAAAAGGGAGCATAGATGTGAATTATTGAGAAGCACTGGTTGCCAGCACAATCACCCTAAATATTTTCCCTTTTATGTCTGTAAATTTTTCTTCTTTCAGTTCCTACAGCTGAGGAGAATGCTTTTTCCCTCTTTCATAATAATAAGTAAATAGAGTTTTAAACCCTTGACAGGAAGCCATAACACTGGCTGACATGTTCGGGGTTATTTATTGATGATTTTGCTGTTGGCAGTATGAAGTATGTGTCACTTGTCATTAGCAGTAACAATTTCAGCACATTATGTTCTTTTTTTATGTACTCTGGTGGCAACGTGTTTCTGAACAGGGCCACTGGCTGTGGGTCACGAGGTCAGACTTTGAGGTTAAGCGTAGATGGGTCATTCGCTATTAACCTGAGGTTAGCAGTTTGTGGGGGTTTCTTGCTGGTTCTGTTGTTTTTCTTTTTAATAATTTCTTCCTACTTTTGTAAAGTGCCATATTAATCTTGCCCAGCTTTAGACTGTTTCTCCTTTCTGACCTGAGTTTTCATTCATTTTCTTTGCCATCAGGTCGTTTTCTGGCCTTTGTCCAGGCCATGAAGCAATGCTAACTCTAAGATTTAAAACCTTCTTCTCTTTGGCATCCTAATGCCAGTGTTCAAATGCAGGATATTGTTCTGCACTGTTGAGTGTCGAAGGATTCTCTCTCTGCACTTTCCACCAAATAGCCAGTGTGTCGCAGAATTTTAGGATTATGTTCCTGTGTCTTCCCTTAAGACAGGCCTTCTCTCTATTCCTGCTGTTTAGTCTCCAGCTCTTAGACTGGCAGGTTTGGTTTGTTGCTGTTTAACTTTGATGATTTATTTATCTGAGTCCTAACATCAGGAAACTCCTTCAGTTCTTCATTCTGCAGCAAAAGGCATTATCTCTTAGAAGGTACATTTGTCTTTGAAAGCTGTCTGATGGAAAGAGACATCTTGTAGTGTATGTATTCTCTGTCATTTCCTTATAGGAAAATTTGCATACAATGCCTACTTTGTGTAGAGGCCACCCTGCTAAGAACTAAGTAGGTTTTATGTCTTTTATACCAACATTTTTCCTCTTAGATCTTGGCTTATTTTTTCTTTTACTGTTAGTTCATTTATTATTTTTTTATAATTTATTGATTTTGATTGAGCTGTACATTTTTCTCCACTCTCCTTCCTTATGTCTTTTATATCAACATTTTTCCTCTTCTATCTTGGCTTATTTGATACTTGCATTTTTATATTTCTTTAAAAATTGTTATTGATGATTTCCCTTTTCTTTATAATTTCAGCAGAAAGTACGTCTTAACTTGTGAATGAGCTCCTAATGGGTACAAGCAAGAAAAGATGCTTAATGCACCCTTGTCAGAGGGTAATCCCAAGTTTAATGTGCTCAAAGAAGGACAGTGTGTGCGTGTTTGTGTGTGTGCACATGTGTGCATACGTGAGTGTGTGCGTTTGTATGTGTGCATGCGTGAGTGTGTGTGTGTTTGCGCACACGCATGTGACATACATACAGATTGAACCTAGGGCTTTATGAATACTAAGAACCCTAGTCCTTATTAAGATAAGATATTAGCTGGGCGGTGGTGGCACACGCCTTTAATCCCAGCACTCGGGAGCCAGAAGCAGGCGGATCTCTGTGAGTTCGAGACCAGCCTGGTCTACAGTGCTAGTTCCAGGACAGGCTCCAAAGCCACAGAGAAACCCTGTCTCGAAAAACCAAAAAAAAAAAAAATAAGATATTAATATGCCAATGGAGGTGCATGCCTTTAATCCCAGCAGTTCAAGGCCAGCCTGGTCTACAGAGCTAGTTCCAGGACAGCCAGGACTGTTACACAGAGAGACCTCATCTTGTAAAACATATATATTTATATTAGACTTGTTGATGAACTGTAAGTTTAAAATAACTTGATTTCAGATCATAGTATACTATGAAAAATGACACTCTGGGGCCAGCAAGATAGCTCAGTGCCAAAAAATTGCTCCCTGCCTAACCTGATGATCTATCTGAGTTTAATTCCTGGGAACCACATGATGGAAGAAGAGCACGCTTTCCTATGGGTGTCTTCTGACCTCTCAACATATACACACGTGTGTATACACATACAAACAAACAAGCAAGCTTTTTTATTTATAAAGCAAATAACACTGTCACAGGATGAAGTCATGCTGTTGACCCACTTGCATGCATGCGTGCATGTGTATTACAGGTTTGGACTTTGTCCTGTAAGCAGCAGAAAGGAGGACTAGGTGTGAAGGCAGTGGTACTGTCAGGCCTGTGCTGTAAATGCAGCTGGGAAGCTGCGCAGAGCGCGGGTCTGAGGGAAGGTTAAGAGACAAGCTAAGGAGACCACTTAGCGTGCTGACCTGACCTAGAAGGGTTAATGGAAATGGAAAGAGTGGTAAGGTGAGGAGTGAGAAGCTGGAAAGTCCCCTAAGTGGAAGCAGTCAGGTGTGGGGGGCAGTGGTAGGCATGGGGAACGGGTCGAGTTTAATGTGAGCCCACATCCCTGTGTTTGCTAATCTAATAGGAGAGAGACTGGAAGAACAGCAGTTTCCTTTGGACCCTAGCTCTAATTGTGTTGACTCTGATGCACCTAAGATCGACTATGGGTCTTGCCCTGAGTAAAATGTTTGAAACTTGACATGGAAGGTAGAAGAGAAAGATGTAGAATAAGAAAAACAGCAAGGCAAGGGTCACACGCCAGGCATTCTGGACCCACAAAGACTAATTTGTTCATCAGGGGCAGCCTGACATACAAGGACCACTCTCCAAAAGGCAATGCCACCTGCAGTCATTAAATGCAGTGCAGTGTGCTGGGTGTGGGGCATGTATCTCCAGCCTGACTGATCGGGAAACTGAGGCTGGAGGATCAGCTCCACTGAGGACCTTAAGGCCATCCTGGATATGGGAGCCCTCTTCTCATGTCAAACAATGCTAATGTATATCAAATTGTAATCTGTAATAATTTCTTTAATTTTATGAGATGGGTTCTTATTATGTATTTATGGACCTGTAAGATGTGTATAAATGTAGCCACTGGATTTAATAAGCAGCAAATTATTAGAGGAATATACAAGAAGAGATCTCATGTTATCCCAAATTAGGAGTTGAATAGAAACATGTCAGAAACCAGAGACACAGAATATCTCTGTCATTTAAAATTTTTATGTTCATTTATTTTGTGTTCTAGTGTGTGCATATGTACAAGCCATGATGTATGTGTGTGTAGAAGCCAGAGAACAACTTGCAAGAGGGTCTCTCCTTTCCTTCCACCATGTAGGTCCTGGGGATCAACCTTAGGTCCTCAGGCTTGGCAGCAACTTCCTTTACCCACTGAGCCATTTTCCACCCCCCTCTGTCATTTTTAAAAGATTCTTTTAAATTTTCATTTAACACACTAGTTGTATTTACCAAAAGGAGAGGTGAATTTGAAATGGAATTGAAGAGCTAGGGAGATGGCTCACTAGATAAAAGGGCTTGATGCACATGTAAGAGGTCCTAGGTTCCCATTGTCTGCATAAAAAATGGGGCATGTCTGCACTGTACATGGAACCCTAGTGCTGGGATCAGCAAAGACGGGACCCAGCTCTGGGTTCATTGAGAATCCCAAGGCAGAAAATAATAGAGCAGTTCAGCTGGCATCATGCCTGTTATAATACATGTGCTCACAGGCGTGCCTACCCGCCCATCCTCACACACAAAGGAGGAAGGTAGTAGATGGGAGAGAGAGTTTGGGAGGTTGGCTTGGGGTACATGCTCATAGGCCAGCCTGGCTACTCAGTGATAGGCCAGTAAGGACACCCTGTCCCTACCGCCTCATATGAACCATGAGACAGTGGGCGCCGGAGGGAGGCAGCGGTTGAGCCTGCAAGCAGAGACTGAGTTGGAGAGCTTAGGAAGGGAATCGGGGCTGCCATAGGAAGAAGTAGCTAATGGAACACCAGCACATGTTCCGCATTTGCCGACAGCTTTGTATGCTACTGAGATGATTGTCCTCCAGCTCATTCTGTGTCCTTGTCCCTTCTCATCCTGCCCACATTCCCCTACTTGTGCATATTTTTACTGTTTACCAAGGCACATATTTTGGCCTATAGGAACAAACATTTTAACACTATGAATTTAAGTGAATCTGTACATTTTGCTTATCAACACACTTACAGTGATGGGGTTTGGTCTAGTGTTTCACCCACTGTGTGTATATGTCTGGTTACAAAGTGGCTATTGTATAATGCATTTAACCATTATTAATAAATACTGTATTTGTTGCATTGCTCTTATTTGTTTTTGTGTTGGTTTGGTTTGCTGTTTTGTCTTTTTTTTTTTTTTTTTTGGTTTTTGAGACAGGGTTTCTCTGTGGCTTTGGAGCCTGTCCTGGAACTAGCTCTTGTAGACCAGGCTGGTCTCGAACTCACAGAGATCTGCCTGCCTCTGCCTCCTGAGTGCTGGGATTAAAGGCGTGCACTACCACCGCCCGGCTTGTCTTTTTTTTTTTTTAATATTTATTTATTATGTATGCAATATTCTGTCTGCGTGTATGCCTGCACGCCAGAAGAGGGCACCAGACCTCATTACAGATGGTTGTGAGCCACCATGTGGTTGCCGGGAATTGAACTCAGGACCTTTGGAAGAGCAGGCAATGCTCTTAACCGCCCCCAGTGAAGGAACTGTTGCCAGGCGATAGCCGCTGGAGGAGGGAGAGCTGTTCTTTGGAGACTTAGCTTTCCTTGCTCCAGGGGAGGAGCCCACACCCATATGCATATGGACAATAGTAATGGGACTTAGTGCGTTTTCAATAAAAAAGGGACATGAAGTTGTGAGGGTAACGTGTTGGGAAGGAGGAGTAGATGAGGGAAAACAAGGGGTGGCTGTTGTCATATTTCATTGCGTGCATGTAGTTCTCAATATTTGATTTAAAAGATAAATCAATCCTTAGGCAACCTCAAATGCATAACAATGTATAATTATTGGAAAAAGAAAAGAAACAAAGTTGAGACAAGATAGAAAAACTCAAAGGTACAAATAAATATCTCCATTAACAAAAATTGGTACAGAATTGCCAGGAGCCAAGAGGTAGGGACCGTAGGTCTTGGTCTCTGCAGAAGGAGGACAAGGCTCTCCCACCTGAAGTCAATAATGTCTTATTGGTTGGGCCAGATGGCTCAGTACACCATGGCAGCCCACCAGCTCCCACAAAATAAATAAGTGTTAAAAAGCAATTGCTGACCGTTACCAAGAGGCGTGGTCTGAGGAAAGCTGCATACATTCAGGAATGAAAAGAGAAAGGTGCCCTGAGAAGAGAAGGTAAGGTGTCCTCTGGTATGTCTTCTCATTGCACTTTTCCAGTATTATAGAGGAATCAACGCCCCAACCGCCAGAGACCGGGCTCTGGACTAGAGGTCACGGCTTCCACGCTAGCCTCTGTTAGGTGCAAGATGGAGTGGTACCTTCACACAGGAAGCAGAGCTCCTTACTATGAGCTGCCAATCTCATGTCGCAGTCCATAAGATAAAGTGACAAAGTGGTACCAAGAAAGCGACTTCAGAGGGAGCCAATAGGAAAATGGACTCACTTAGATAAAAGGAAAATGATAAAGCGACCTGAGGTCCCTTTATGAGGAATCGTGTTGTTAAAACAAGAAATTACAGCCGGGCGGTGGTGGCGCACGCCTTTAATCCCAGCACTCGGGAGGCAGAGGCAGGCGGATCTCTGTGAGTTCTAGACCAGCCTGATCTACAAGAGCTAGTTCCAAGACAGGCTCCAAAGCCACAGAGAAACCCTGTCTCGAAAAACCAAAAAAAAAAAAAAAAAAAAACAAGAAATTACAAAACAAAAGTTGTCTGAAATGAGACAAGATGAAGGTAAATAGATATAAAGGAGAGCCAGATACTAGCAGTGAGAAGATATGGACATTAAATATCTAAGTACTTTAGACTGTTTGTACTATATTTCAGTAAGATAAAACTATAGTGTTTAAAATATAAATATTTCAGAAGCATGGCCTTTAGAAGTGTAAATATGTATATTAAAAGAATTATATAATTAAATATAAATAAATTATAAATATAATAATTATATAGTTAAAAGAAGTAATGTTCATATAACAATTAAGAATCTTCTAAAATTGACGAGATTTTTAAAAATTGAAGAGATTTAGTTCCCCAAAATGAAACAACTTGAGTGCGTAGGTGGAAGAAATACGTTTATAGCTTTATTTGTTATAATGAACCAAAAAAAATTGTTTTGTTTTTTTTTTTGTAAAAGTGGCAATGAGTATAAAGACATTAAACTTATGTTGTATGGGGCTGGAGAGATGGCTCAGTGATTAAGAGCACTGGCTGCCCTTCCAAAGGACCCAAGTCCAAGTCCCAGCACCCACATGGCAGCTCACAACTATCTGTAACTCCAGTTCCAGGGACATGACACCTTCACACCAATGCACATAAAATAAAGTGAAATAAATTATTTAAAAAAACTTATGATGTATGAAAATTTGGTTTATGATAGACTTTTTGTTTTTGAGACTGAGCCCAGTTATAATCCCAAGGCTGTTCTTGTACTTGTGAACTCCGACAAACTTCTCCTCACTCAGCTTCTGGAGAACTAGGATTGCAGCTAGGTGCATCAAACTGTTCCACTTCTCACTGATGCGAGTAGATGAAACGTAGTGTAATAATGGATCAAAATTGTTGCAGCTCTTTTGCCAGCAAAAATAATCTTTCAGCAAGATCTGACCACTGTTCTTTTCTTTCTCTAAAAACCATACATGTGTGTATGTTGGTTGTTTCTGAGACTGTGTATCTGTTGCCCAGACCAGTCTGCAAGTCTGGGGTCAAGTGGTTCTTCCAAGTGGCTAGGACTTCAGGTGCCTCTCCAGTACCCGCTGCAGATCTTCTAAAGGTATATTTCACTATGAAAATGTAAAAGTCTAAAAAGAAAGAATTATAAACTTTATAAATTATAAAGGTGGTGGTGGTGCACGCCTTCATCTCAGCACTGAGGAGACAGAGGCAGATGGATCTCTGAGTTCAAGGCCAGCCTGGTCTACAGAGCAAGTTCCAGGATAGCCAGAATTACACCAAAAACACTTTGCAAAACTGGAGAAATGGCTCAGCAGTCAAGAGCACTACCTGCTCTTCCAGAGCACCTGGGTTCAATTCCCAGCACATACACGGCATCTCACAATTGTCTGTAATTCAAGTTCCCATGGATCTGACACCTTTAGACAGACATACATACAGGCAAAACACCATTGTCCATAAATAACAAATTTAAAAGAATACACATTGTGTGTGTGCAATTAAAAGAATGATAAACAAATTACAGAATTATATTGAGGATTAACTTTAAATGTTATGATGATAGTAGTATCCTCAATGTTGTAATTTATTCAGTCAAGACATTAATGATGATGAAGATGTGGGGATGCTTGGAACAAACAGATCCTGAGTAGCTTGGGGAGGGTGATAGTTAAAGCATATTGTGATAATTATTAAGGGAAACACTTACTAGATCTTTAAAGCACACAGAGAAACAATTTTCAGAGACAACTGGTAGAATGAAAAGCAGGAAATGCCATAAAATCAAATGGTAGACATAGGCCCCAATTTATAAGAACCAAACCAAGACGCCATTGCCGTTTTAGCTTCTGCCTGTAGGAAAAGTGATCTGAGACGACGCATGCGCTCATGCCTGTGGTGGGAAATTTCGAGTAACGTTCTGCTGCAAATAGATTCATTTTCTCTTCTTCGCTGTTACGAACACATTGAATTAGATTAAGAAAACACAGCCTTGGAGTTTCACCAACTTCATCGTTAGCTAATTAGAGTTCATAGAGGCTTCAAAGATCCCATCCGCTAACTCCCTCAGCAGATGAAATTCCCGTCTCATGTGAAAAGGGCCTGAACTTCTGAGCTGCCTTTCAAGCCCTTCCAGACCTCAAACTTCCGAGGGGTTTTAACGCTATACTAAGTATGCGCCTCTTAACTCATAGGCTGAATTTCCTTTTGGATTGCTTTCAAAGACTGGAAATGCCTGTGTCAGGAAATACCTTCACTTTCCATCTAGGAACCCCCACCCCCACCCCGTTTCTCCGTTCTTCTGACCTCCAAGATGGGGTTTACGTTTTTAAGTACAGTTGGGGATGACAGTTTCCCTCAGCCATGACCAGTCAGCCTGCAGGCTAGGAGAGGAGGAGGAAAGAGCTGAAGGCTGGCCTTCTGTCCCCAAGCTAAGTTATTGCTCTCTCTCTTCCAGTTAGCTTCTCATAATCCGTGACAGAATGGTCCCAAGAATAACCAAATACTATGTGCCTTTGGTGTAGGTGGATCTCACTGTAAGCACTAACAAATTTACTTTTAATTATATTTCTTCCTTCTTCATAAGTACCATTTGCATTTGGGGTCAAAAGGACAATATATGAAAGTTGTGAAGATTTGCTATTTATATATTCTCATTCCCACTTAACTGCAGTTAAAATATAAGTCGTCCAGGATAAGTCATCACTAATGGAATATTTATTATACCCTCCTCTCCCAGTCCTGGGGCCCTCCTTTCCCCAACTGTGCTCTGGAGCTGTTTCCAAGGGCCCTGATTCACAGTGACTACAGCTATCTGCGGCTTGAACGAAGACTTGCCCTCACTGCTTTGAGCAGAAGGAGTGATCTACCTGACTTTGTGTAGCAGTGAGCGTTTAGAGCCTGCAGTAATGATCAAAGCCTAGACTGATTTTATCTTTGTGTCCTGTTAAGGAACGAGGATATAATTTTTTCTTCCTGCACAGTGGTATCAAAAGCCTAGTTTCAACTCCTTCCCCCTTCTCCTCACTACAGAAACAAGTTGCAACCACACGTCCATGTAAAGAACATCTCAGGTTCACACGTGGACAAGACTCATTTGTCGCTTCTGACACGTTCCGGCTCCAACCCTCCCTGAAATCAATGGAGTCTGAAGAGAAGCTAGTCCCTAACAGTGAATCTTAGAATTTATTTTTTCAACTGATACTTCCAATTCTGGATTCAGTGACATTTGCCCAAAGGGAAACACCGGTCCCATGGATTGCACTGTGCAGCCATTGTCTGAACTGTCACAGGAATAGCGCGCAAAGCTGTTTGCATAGCGTGCTAACTCTATCAGGGTCAGTTCCAGTCTGTGGCCGCTAAAAATGAAAACCATGCCCCAGCCGGGACAAGAGCAGGGTCAACAGCTGGCAAAGGATATGGCAATCATTTATATAAATATGCTTTCTCAAGCCCACAAAAACAAAAAACCCCAACCCAACAGCTGGGAAGGGTTGGAAGTAGCCCCGAGGCTGCTTAGTCTCCTTCCAGATGGGGAGGTTAGACTGGGGCTAGCCAGGCTGCTCCACATAGACTTCCGATTCGCATTAGAAATGAAAAGAGGAGAGGAAAGGGAAAAGGAAGAAAGGCTACAAGCATGACTGCTCTGTTTTTCACCTAACTTAATCAAATAAGCGGAGACTTTCCGAGGCGGAAGGCTTGCATTTATCGGTATTCACGCTGTTTTTTCTGTTTATCATAGCGTCTGATACACTCCTTAACTGCTTAAACAGAAAGCATATATGCTGTAAAGTATAGTTTATATATAATGTCATGGTTATTTGTAGACAGATTGAAGAACCAATCTCAGATTTATGTCCTGTTTACATCTTCCAAACACTTATGTAGAACATTCAATGCTAGAGAAGATAATAATTGCAGTGCTGGCTCACTCCCAGAATTTTATCCAAGGGATAGGGTTCGTTTTTGTAATTTGATTTGCTTTTTAATGCATCGTTATAGTACATCTAATATAGCCAGCAGAATAACGAGGGCCACTTTCCTGGGTTCACCTTCAGGTTGCACACCACAAGGCCAAGTATTATCTTTGTAACCTGTTGATGCTGAGTGGCAAAGGTAGAGCGCCTCTGGCTCCCTGACTCTTCCAAAGTGACACCGTGAAATAAAAGGCACCACGGTGGTGCTGAAAAGTTATCATTCTAGAAAAATAGCCTCTTCCTCGCGGTGGAGAGCTGTGCAGAAGCCAAGTGGAGCAGCAGGGAGCACTTTCCTCCTCCTTGACCTTACGTTTGCTTACGGGAGAGCTTCCATAGTGAGAGCATTTGTAGGTGTAGGATGAG
Source organism: Ondatra zibethicus (assembly GCA_004026605.1). Classification (NCBI taxonomy): domain Eukaryota; kingdom Metazoa; phylum Chordata; class Mammalia; order Rodentia; family Cricetidae; genus Ondatra; species Ondatra zibethicus. The sequence continues at coordinate 37,864 of PVIU01007728.1, forward strand.
CTCACCATGTCAGACTCCATAAGGAGACGTTACACGGGGTCTTTTGACGAAATGGAGGCATGGTCTTAGAGACTGCTAGTCTGATGCAGGAGTTAAATAATGAATTGTCCTTCTGCCCGAAACAAACATTGCAGCTTTACCCACAGCTGTCAAAACCAAAAGGAGCTATGCTGATCCAGTCAGAGAGCACCCCCCCACCCCACCTTCACCCCTACCCCCACTTGCATCCAGAGTAGTGAAGATGCGATAGGTAATTAATAAGTGTGACTGGCAGAGAAATGGACTCCTAAATCAGATATGCATTGGCTGAGAGAATGGTGTCGAGCCAGACCATACAAACCCTGCGGACCTGGATTGACAGTCTACACACTGCTTCCTGGCTGACTCAGGTTTACTGCACAGTTGTATCTAGCTGTCATGTTACTTTGATCTTTTCCTTTTTTTGTATCTAATCAAGTATTGCTCAAGCGCCAGTGTTTTAGTAGAAATTCTGTGGCTTCTAGATGGCAGTTTGCTCAGGCACCTTCACGGGTAAGTTCTAGATTAGTGTGCTAGGCGTTGGTCGGAGAATCCATCTTATAATTGATCTGATCTTGGGCTTTAGCCTTCTGTAGACAAGATAGGTAGCCATTCCTGATGTTTGTAGCAGCTAACTCTGGTCAGTGAGAATGCCCAGCAGTGGTTGGTGTGACTCGAGAACAAGGCTTAGATAATCATTTGCTTATCTAAGTAATGTCTTCTGTTGTCACACTCCTCATGTGTCAGTCCCTTCTGCAGACTTCTGTCACCTCGGTTTGCACAGGAGGTCTGCTGTTTTCCAGGAGTGTGAGGGTGGACCAAGGCAGTCCCCGGTAGCATTTTTTTCCTGCACTCTCCTGTCAGCAGGCTGTCTCTCTGAGTTTCTATGCCTTTACTTCTGTTGACCTATTTGGCTTTAAAATTGTTGAGTTTGCCGCAAGCTCTTTGTCATGGGTCTACATGCTTTGAGTGTGAAAACAGGGCTGGTTTGGGGATATGCTTAGAACTTGAGAATGGTTCATCCCTGGCCCCGTGTCTGTGAATTTTCAGAGCTTCTGGTCAGAGTTTACATCATTAGGAATTTGAAAGGCACATGCTTTTAAGATGGTGAAGCCTAGCGCTCAATGATGCTTCCCTAAGGACTGATACCTTTATGTAAACCTATACACTCCACAACCTTTAATGTAGCTAGCTCACTCTGACTACCAGAAATAATCTAACTGAGGCAAGCATGTACTCTGTTTTGTAATCCATAGTGAAAAATATCTTCAAAACAGCCTGTCCTGCTGGGCAGTGCTGTCGCTCACCTTTAATCCCAGCACTCGGGAGGCAGAGGCAGGCGGATCTCTGTGAGTTCGAGGCCAGCCTGGTCTACAAGAGCTAGTTCCAGGACAGGCTCCAAAGCCACAGAGAAACCCTGAAAAACAAAAACAAAAAAAAAAGCCTGTCCTTAAGTGGATCTCTGTGAGTTCGAGGCCAGCCTGGTCTACAAGAGCTAGTTCCAGGACAACCAGGACTGTTATACAGAGAAACCCTGTCTCAAAAAAGCAACAACAAAACAAACAAACAAAAAAGCACCTGTCCTTCCTCCACTTAAAGTAGACCTCACCTTCTTTGCTTTCCTAACTTTACCCTTCCTAAGGTCCACATATGCTTAGATATGCTGGGCACATTCTCCCTTCCCTCCTTCGACTTCTCCCTCTCTTTATAGATTTCCATGCACCATATACAGACACAAAATGCAGATGTTGGGATCTGTTCTTTATATTGGTTGAGCATGTGGCCCGTCTGCCGTGTGCTTTCCTTCCCACACTGCCCAGCTCTAGCTGCATCCCTTGCAGACATTGGACAAACAGGGAAGACCCCAGCATGTGGCTTGACATTAATGACAATGTGCCCCGATTCTAACTGCAGCTTCCCTCCTTTGGTTTAACAGTTCCTCTTAGCTATCATAGCCAAACCAGGGCTGCGATTGACGCGAGTCCTTAAGTGTATGTGATTCATTGCAATTATCCACTCAGATTTTTTGCCTTCTAATTTATGGCCTGACTGCACCTCGCCAAAGGTTTAGGTCTGGGATAATTATCACTATGATGAAAAAGTCAAAGGGGATAGTTTTGGTGTAGACAGATGTTAATTTTCCACAGTGAACTCAGAGGCAATGGCTTCCTCCCGCTATAGTTTGCCCCTTCAACAGCAGTGGTGGCTCGGTTTCCCCAGGACCCTGTAATCCTTGTGTGCTCATGCCAGTTACGCGCTCAGCATTAGATCCTATCTCCAGCTCCTTCCAAAAGCCCTGGAAAGTCGGTTTGCTAAAACCTACCTGAGAATGCCCTTTCAGACATCCACAGTCCTGGAGGGCATTGGGGTTATGGCCTCCTGACCTTACAGGTTAGAGGTTCCTTGCCTTTTGATCTTTCTTGGTTTCTTAGTTTTTACCTACTTCCTCCTCAACATTCAAGCCTTGTTATATAAGGAAATTGGAAACACCATTTTGGATGAGATACGTTAGCTTGCCTCCCAGAATAATGCGAGAAGATGAGTTTAAATAGAAACACACTTGACCAAAAAAAAAAAAAATGAGCAAAACTAACTTCAGCTTCCTCTTTTGAAACCGAGCCCCTTAATGTCTCATCTTCACTTAAAAAAAGTAAGCAAGAAAAAAAAATAACCCTGAAACCCTGAGATCAGGCTGTTGACTTAAGGATAATAGTTTTCTGTCGGTTCCAGCGTGACCTCCCCAGGATATCAGAGGAAGTCAGTGCCCAAGGAAATAAAAGATAGCCTTATAAACTGAACAACTTGTTCTGTCTTTATTTCCTTAGCAGCCCAAATAATACGCTGTTCATGATAGTAATGACTAAGGTCATGTGGCGCTCAGTGTGGGTGAAACATCATCACATTCATAATCTTGTAGACACAGTAACACAGTGAGAGATTTTTGTCTTCATTTCGTAATGCCAAGCCTGAGTTTCACACAAGTTCTGGACTTGGCAAGACCATGTGGTGAATTGGTAGCAAAGCTGGTGAGGAATGCTGGCCTCCTAGATTCTGATCCTTGTTGGAGGGGCTGTAATTAGACGACAGCAGATTCCTTTTGATTTACAGAACTGTCAGGCCTGGACCTGTCCAGCTAGACTGGCCAACGGGTGAGACTCTGTCTCCTCAGTGCTGGGATTACAAGTGGGTACCACTATGCCCACCTGTTTTTACATGGATTCTGGGGCTAGAACTTAGGTCTTTTGTGCTTGCCAGGCCGGTGCTTTATCAAATGACATGTTTCCCATGCCTTCTTCTGATTCTTAACCTAGTGAAGTTATCTTCAGCTCAGCTGGCTAGCCTTGCATTACCACCATCTCCTGCGGCTACTGCTTTGTGTCACTGGTGATGAGGACCACACTCAGCACCTCATGTGTTTAGGCAAGTGCTCTGCCTTTGAGCTAGAGCACCCCTGGTTGTTGGTCGCTCTGTTGTCATTTCATTGCTTTTATTTCAGAAGTTACTTGCTGTTTATTTCTTTGCCATATACACACAGAAAGGCACAGCTCATTACTCCAGCTTAATAATGATGTATAGATACTTTAAATAGAAGTGGAAAAGGTGCCGAGCGGTGGTGGCGCACGCCTTTAATCCCAGCACTCGCCTTTAATCCCAGCACTCGGGAGGCAGAGGCAGGCGGATCTCTGTGAGTTTGAGACCAGCCTGGTCTACAAGAGCTAGTTCCAGGACAGGCTCCAAAGCTACAGAGAAACCCCGTCTCGAAAAACCAAAAAAAAAAAAAAAAAAGTGGAAAAGGCATAGTGATGTATGCCTGTAGTCTTTTTTAAAATTTATTTATCTAGAGGGCTGGAAGATGACTCAGAGGTTAAGAGCACTGGTTGTTCTTCCAGAGGCCCTGAGTTCAATTCCCAGCAACCACATGTTGACTCAGAACCATCTATAATGAGATCTGGTGCCCTCTTCTGCCATTCAGGCAGAACACTGTGCAGATAATAGATAAATAAATCTTCTAAAAAGTTATCTAAAAAAAATTATTTATCTGCATTGGTATTTTGCTAGCATGTATGTCTGTGTGAGAGTGTCAGATCTTGGAGTTAGCTGCCATGAGGGTGCTGGGAATTGAACCCAAGTCCTCTGGTAGAGAGCAGTCAGTGCTCTTAACCACTGAGCAAGCCCCCTTAGCACTTTCTTCAGAGGCAGAATGAAAATACTTTTGACCCCAATGCCAGTCTGGGCTATAGGATGAAACCTCTTTAAGAAGAAAAAGAAAAACAAAACAAGCCACCACAATGCTGGGAACTGGGTATGTAGGTTAATTGGTTTAGTGCTTTCCTACATTGGTAAATCCTTGGATTTAACCTCCAGCACAGCATAAAACTAGGTGAGAGCCAGGTGTGGTGTTGCACACCTTTATTCCTAGCAGTGAGGAGGCAGAAGCAGGTGGATCTCTGTGAGTTCAAGTACAGCCAGGGACTCTGTGTCTTAAAAAAAAACAAAAAAACAAATAACAGCAAAACAAAACTAGGCATTTTGACACACTGTAATCCCACCAGTGAGGAGGTAGAGGCAAAAGGATTATAAACTCTACGTCATCCTTCACTGCATAGCAAATTGATACCAACCTGGGTTATATGGGGCCCTATTTCAAGAACTTAGAACGCTCATATAGGATTGTGTGATACCTTGTGAATTCTGAGTCATTTTTAGCAGAATATATACTTAAAATTCTTACTCATAACTTTTTATACCTAGCAGACTGAGCAAAAGAAGATAAATAACTTTTTAAATTACATATCATTACTTGTCTTTATTTCTGGTAAAATTATAGGCTCTTCTTTAAAAAAAACTTTTTAATGTATAAATACGTACATTTAAATCTATGACAGAAATCAGTGGCAGCAATAAATTGTTCATTGCAAGTGTCTAGCACTGACAGAGTCAAGTCTCGGGAGTAAGTCAGTGTCTGCCCACTGTTTAATCACCTGCTTTCTGACTTACAAGCCCACCGAAATGTGTGTGTGTTCTGAACTTCTTTTGGCTGCCAGTGGAATAAGGGTGTGGCTGACCAGTGTAATGTGGAAACCATCGTTTGCTCCTGCAGAGAGATCCAAGAGGAATTCCTGAAGCTGAGAACATGAGCTGCGAGTAACATGTTTAAATTGCTAAATATTCCAACTTTGAGTCTCGTCCATCTATTCCGTGTCGACGTACACCCTCCTCCTGCTTGGGATGCAGTTCATAGAGGGGGCGGGCAGGTACTCCTCTTCAACTGAAATCCATAGAAATGAGCCATTTCATGCTCCTCTGCAGGGGAGGGAGGGCCACGGAAATGGTCTCTGTGTGCTTCATGTGCAGGGCCGCTGCTGTGCATAGCCAGGCCGTCTCAGGGTTAGAACTGTCAGTAGTTCCTGAGCCGGTGATTTTACCCCATTCTACAGAAGCTTAGAATATGGGGACTGTTGACCTGGCCTAACGTGAGCAATAAGGTCGGGTCAGGATTTGATCCTAGATCTGTCTCCATACCCAGTACCCTTCCTCTCCTGCCCTGAAGCATTTACTCAAAGCATTTACTAGAATTCTCAATAACACTTGTCTTTGCTCACCTTTTCCTTCCTATTTAAAAAGTTGACTTCCCTTCATGATTTCCTTGTTTGTCTCAGACAGAAACTGCTTAGATTAGCATACGATCCTATTGGGCCCCAAATCTTGTTTGCCCTCTGGGCCAAGTTAGCTTTTACAGATGCTACCTGAGAATGCTGCTGTTTCAAGAGGAGCTGAGAGCCAGGCTGGCGCTGGGCTAACTAGACACCAAAGCACATCTTGCTGCCCTTGTTGGCTGTAGCTTTTGGAGAGAAGTAATGCAGCCCACCAGTGGTGGCAGGGGTAGACCAGCTCCTCAGTGGTGAAGGGTGCCTTGTTGTGTCTATAATGTTACAGCTTGGGAAAATCAAGGGATTGAATGTTCCCTGGACAGGATCAGCATGGGTGGCCTCATGGTGCTGGGAATTTGGTAGTACACTCTGTGTGATTGTGGAGTGCTCCCTAATGCCTGTGGCTGCTGTCAACGCTGTCTCCAAAAACAAAACTCATTTTTTGGGCAGCTCTTAGAAAGAATGTTTTTCTTCACAATTTCGAGATGACTCCCCCCCTTCCCTTCCTTTTTTCCCTCCCTCCATCCCTTCCCTCCCGTCTCTTCTTTCCCCGCTTACCCTTCTTGCCTTCTCCTTCATTTTTTCTGTAAGGGCCTACATGCTTCTGTCCATCCCACATTCCTTTCACCTGAAGATTTAAATGCATATTTCACCCATGTGATGCTTCTCCTTTAAAAACTGCTAATTATCGTGCATTTATAGCCTGGCTTTGGTACATAGAAGCAGTCAGTACATGGGTAGGCTGAATCTGTCACAGAGAACGAATATGCAGTTTGGGGCAGGTATTTTGAAGTGTAAACACTAAGGACGAATGAATGTCAATCCCCTCAGAATGTCTGCAGCTGGACTTCACAGCGCATGCATTCCTTCAGCTGGGCATGGCAGCAAGAAGGCCCAACAAGCTTGTGAAACGCTGACCATTTCCACGTTCCTAGAAAATCTGGGAAAGAAGCAAGGCAAACTTCAGACTTGGAGGGCAGTGGTGATTGTAAACACTTGGAAAGGTATTTTGCAGTTCGCGGGAACTCTGGCTTCGTCTGTGCCCACTGCTCCTCTTTTTTGTGATTGTTTGGTTTGGTTTGGTTTGGTTTTGGTTTTTCAAACAGGGTTTCTTTGTGTAGCCTTGGTTCTCCTGGAACTCTGTAGATCAGGCTGGCCTGGAACTCAGAGCTCTGCCTGCCTCCGCCTCCTGGTTGCTAGGATTAAATTTCTGTATGACCACCATCTCTCACGAATGGTTCTTACTTCCCAGCTGGAACACTTAACCTTGTCCCTAGTCCCAAAGGCAAAGTCGGTGTCCTGCAGAAGCCCCATCCTTGCTCTCCACAGGGTGTATGATGATACACCCTGCGTATCATGGCCGCAAGAGCTCTAATGAGGCAGAGGCCAAAAGGCAGGGGAATGGAACCAGGAGACCATTCAGAGTTGGGGTTCAGTCCATGCAGCCACATCTGGCCCCTTCTTCCACAGCTGGGCTTTTGGCAGCCTGTCCGATGCTGTTCAGAGTGGCGACCCAAGCAGCCTGTGATTTACTAACTGTTTTACAAACACTTCCTCACCCTGGGAGGTTTGATGTATTCCTAGCTCGCTCAGCTCAGCTGAGCCACTGAGCCAAACCTGCCTTTGTTTACAACTGTAACAGAAATTTTCACAGAGGGGGAAGAGCCCTCCCCGCTCTCCCAGTGTTTTATTTTTAAGTCAACACTTTCCTCAAGTTTATTTGCACTAAACCATGTTCTCCTACAAGGTATCTCTCCATATTCAAATGGGAATTGCTGTTGCCCTATAAATAGAAGGAAGGTCATGTGAACGGCGCCGAGGACTCTAGCCAGCCCATCTTACGGGACCTTTACATTTAGTGCACTATTTTTCGAAAAATATTCCTTGTTTGGATTTGTCCTTGTTTTTCCCACACATATTAGACATTATGTGAAAAACTTGAATTTGAGAAACATGGAGTGGAATCTTTCAAAACTAAAATACCCATGTTAAAAATAACAAGATTCGTCGCTGTGACTTTCTTAAAAGCAGGATTTATGGCCCGTTCATTAAATATTTCTAGAATATAATTGCCTTTGAAAATTCAGTGACATGTTTCCTCCTTTCAGGTCTAATTCCCATCATATCACTTAGTCTTTTCATCAGCTGAGAATGAAAACTGCTTTGGAAACTAGTAAATCTTTAGTCAAATTTGAAAAATAAGTCAGGATGATGGAGAGCACTGGGGATGCTGGTTCCGTCTGAAATCAAGGCCCACACCAAGAAGGACACGACAGGCACTGTGCCGTGAACCGCTGTCCGTCAGTCACCTCTGCTCAGCACCTCAGGCCAGATCAAAAAGCAGCACACATGCCTGCCCGGCTTTCCCTTGCACGTCTAGGAAGTGCAGAAGAAGTGTGACTTTTCTCCTTTCCACCCCACAGAGGGAGGGGCAGGCACAGAAGAAACAGCAAAGCAATAGGTGTGGCAGGTGTCTTTCCTGCCTTCCAAGGCCTAAGCAGAGAGCATTGCCTCAGCGCTGCAGCCAGAGACCAGCTTCCTGATTAATAAAAAGAATGATGTGTTTTAGGAAGGAAAATTTGTTTTATTTCAACAAATCCAGCTGGTCTTCCTGATGGGCCCCCCACATAGTCTTCAGCCATGGAACTGTCTGTTGGAAAGAGAGAGAGAGAGAGAGAGAGAGAGAGAGAGAGAGAGAGAGAGAGCGCACCAGCATGAGGGACATGGCAGAAAACACCATAGGTGATCCTGTGTGACACCTAGGAACTGCTGTGGACTTGCAGTGGCTACAACAGTCTCCCCAGCCAGAATGTCACTGACCTTGACATAAAAGGAACAAATTGCTCGTAATGATTACTCCCACATGCTGTCGGGCCTGCCCTGCCTTTTGGAGGCCTCTTTCCTGTCCCACTCTGCCTGGCATTAAAATGGGAAATGGATAGTTGCAGCGGCTCTGAGCACCACTCTCCCAGGCAGGGGCTGAAAGGTGCCATGGTCCCTGCCTTCAGGGTATGCTCTGATTGGGTCTCCTTTCTCCTTTCCCCCAAAGCTCTTAGCAGTCCCTACTCAGCAAACCAGTAGATCAAAATTAAAATTCTTCCCCCGATGAAGAGTCAGTGGAGATGAACAACTAGTACAATCCTAACTTTAGCTCTTGCCTACCTTGTAGGACTTTTACCTTTTCCTGGAGGAGCATCTGTGTACTTCCCTCCTTCTAGCACTCCTAATTGTGGGCCGTTGCTAAATGTCCGTGGACTGACTAAGTGACTAAACAGGTGAATGTCGTGACATCTTGGTCCTAAAATAGGATCCCAGATTGATTTTAAACCAAAAATCAGACTATTAAAACTCAGTCTGTTCCCTCAGTTGAACTGTTGAGCTGTGGGTGGATTTATACTTACTTGCTTCAAAAACAAAACTGCAGTGAGCGTTCTCGGACTGATTTCCTTTTGTGTTGGCTTCTTCTTGTCCACTGGTTAGTGTCTTAGCATACATATGCGTGGGCAGGCAGCTCAGTGGTTAAAAACAATGATTGCTCTTCCAGAGGATCCAGGTTCAATTGCAAGCACCCACATGGCAGCTAACTGTCTGTAATTCAAGTTTCAGGGGATCCAATGCCCTTTTCTGGCCTCTACCAGCAGCTGGCATGCATGTGGTGCACAGACACACAGGCAGGCGAAACACCCGTACACTGAAACTTAATAAATAAATGATTTAACAACTAGTTAAAAGAAATTATTGACTTTAACTTTCTTCTTTTGGAAGGGGTGTTTCTGAGACAGGGTTTCTCTGTAGACCTTGAACTCAGAGATCCACCTGCCTCTGCCTCCCAAGTGCTGGGATTAAAGGCGCGCATCACCACTGCCTGAAGGCTTGAGTGTACTTTTAAAATACAAATTTAGTATGGGAGGTTTTGTTGGCTTTCCTAGGGCTGATGGCTTCCGGTCTACGTCCCCAGGCCTGGTATTTCATGTATTAGACCAGTGATTCTCAGCCTGTGGCTACTTTTCCTCTACTCCATGTTTTCTAAAGCCAGGCTCATTCAGGGATAGGACTTTTCCTTCTGTGTTCTGCTGTGGCCTCGCTGATTCTCTTGACTCACCCTGATGTTGTATCCAGAGTTTCATCTTCTGACATTGGGAGTGAATAATAGTGAATGATGATGAATATCATCCAATGAATGATGGTGAATATCATCAGAGAGCCCGGGGTTTCCTTCTGTTCTGGACTCTTCATTGCTTAGCTTGAATCTGCTCAGCTTCAACTGAGGAAGAAGAGAACAGTACACAGCAGCCTAAATGCGCGAGTCAGATGGTTTGGTTTTTATGTTCTGTTTCAGTGTGTGTGCGTGTTTAGGCACACTCATGAAGCTCAGAAGAGTCATGTTCTCTTCCTCCATGGTAAAATTCAGGAATTGAACTTAGATTATCAGGGACCATGCCCTTTGACCCCTGAGCCATCTCAAGATAGCCCTTCCGAGGCTCGGGGGCCCATGTGCCCATGTCTCTGTGGGGAAAGCAGGTATCATGTTGTTGGTGTTCCCCAGAGTGAGCACATTTTGTTCCCAAAGAGATTACACAGAAAAGGCGCACGTAGCTCTCTTTTCCTATTTAAAATGTAGCTGTTGCTGAAGCAGCAACCTCGTCAGCTCCTCAGTGCTCTCTGCAGACCTGTGGCACACGTCTGACGGATGGATGGGCTGGAAGAGCGGTGCCATTGCCAGGGACAAGGTGCTGAAAGAAAGAAACGGAAGGGGAAGACCGTGCAGCCGCTCTCCTGTACCCTAGGTCTTCTGGATGTTTAATGTACAGTTTCAACAAGGGACACCCCAAGTAATGCCTCACCTTCAGGGCCACTGCGGTGCTAAACATGTGGGCTCGTGTTCCATCCCTGGGAAAGCAGCAGCTGTTCTCAGCTTGCCGACCCCTGTAAACATCCCCTGTGCAGCATCCTGACTCTAGAGTAGTTGAGTGAAAGCCCATAAGCTGTTTGGGGAAGAAGGAGGAGGAGGAAAAAAACAGTTTTTTAAAACAGCAACGACAAAAGGCCACCCTGAAACAGCAGCTAGTGCAGAAAAAGAAAGTTCCATTTTGATAAGCATGTTTTCCTGCCTCCTTAGAGTGTGCCATGGGGCCCAGATGGCCCTGGACTCCAGTTTTAAAAGGTTTGGAGATGACCTTGTCTCCTTGGTGAAAACCATGCGATTGTCTCAGCTACAGTGATTATTTAATAAAATATAATTATCTGAATAATTATTTTATTTGACTGCTTGTCTGTGTTCTCTAGTCACAGAGGCCAGAATGTCAAAGATCAAGTAGATTGGGAAAATAGGAAAATTCTCATTATAAAGGCAAAGGGTGGAAAGAAAGGATGAAATATTTGGAATTTCAATGCAGTGGTTTCTATTTATCTGAAATGTCAAGGGCAGTGTAAAATGTATTTTTAAAATGTGTTGCTGTATGGTTTGTGCCCATTCTTGGCGTGGCTATGGCTCTACAGAGGCCGTTGTTCTTTGAGGAGTATGAGGGGGTGTCTTTGTCCAAAGTGACAAAAAGAGGACTTGGATACTGGGCTCCTTTGTTCCTGTGCGGTGCTGTAAAATTTGGTTTGAAATTAGGACCTCAGGGAAGGGCCTTCAATAGAAAGCTTTCATTTCCTGCCAGCATTTTAATCACTGTGGGGTTTAAAGTAGATGGCCAGCCAGCATAATGGCCCTATGTTTAATAGAACAGCTTGTATTTTGAAGGCCACTGAAGGGGTCTGTCATCCGCCCAATATTCATCTTCTGTTTCCTGTCCATTTACGCAGATCGCCCACCCTTTTAGGTGGCTTCCTTGCACCATTTTGCAGTGGAACTGCTGCTGTCCCTCCCTAAGGAGGCTGAAGGGCCACAGCCTTCTGCCGGTGCAGGACAGGTCCTAATGAGGCCCAGGCTTGGGAGCTGGCCCCATCAGTTTCAAGAAGAAAGTGTCAGATTTTGTTTAAGTATTCATTAATAGAAAGGCTAAAATGTATCCATATCTTATCAGAATTATCATTGACTCAGTAGGTGTTAAATCACTGCAGTGGTGGAAGGTAATGTCGTCCTGTCAAGCAGAGGATGCGGTACCCCGGGAGGTAAGGGTACCTGTTGTTCAAGAGCATGTGCAGTGTCTCCCTCGTGTCTTGACCCTAAAGGCTCTCTCAGGGAGCCATTTGGAAAGCTACCTTTACAGTTTATTAAATTATATTCAAAACTTCTAACAGAGTGAATGCCGAGGACAAGTTTTGAAAGAAAAGGCCAGCATTTAAAGTGCTCATTATAAATATGTGTGGTATCTTGGACCTGTAAACCCTGCTACTGGAGAGGGGAAGGTAGAAGCATCACAAGTTCAAAGCCAACCTGAGCCACAAAAGTAAAAAAGAGAGCAAAATGGTTCAGTGGGTAAGAGCACAAGCCACCAAGCCTGGTGACCTCAATTTGATCCCTAGAACTCGTGCAGATCGTCCTCTGACCTCCACAGGCACTCTGCCATGGTGTGCATACATTGATACATGCATACATACATATATACACACAGTGTAATAGGAAAGGTGGGAAAGAATCTGAATGTCTTCATGCCTAATAGCCAAGAGTCAGATAGTGTCAGCATAAGCCTCAGGGCCACTAAATCAGCTCGTTGAGCGCCAGTCACCAACCTTCTCCACGACCAGGGGCCACTGTTAAAGAGGATCCTAAGGTGTTTCTCTAGCTGAGTAATTGCATACCAAATGCCTAGAGCCAAAGGACCTTCTCCACTCCCAACAGTGTCTCTCAGCCAAGAGTGCTGAGGGAAATGGAGAAACCCCTTTTGCAGGTTTTCCTTCTTTACTGGTAAGGATAGGCTCATCTTGGGGAGATGAAGGGGTATGTAGCCCATAGTCCTCAGAATGAAAAGGGTTTTCTCATCTTCTACCTGCCTTCAGACCTCCTCCCTCTGAAGGAGGATGGGGAAGTCTGCCGAGGAGACCTCATGTTCTCAGAGACAAGGCAGTTACTCTAACATCCCCTCAGCTCCCTTGCTTTCTCTTCTCTGTAATCAGAAAGCCACTGCCTGCATTCGCCAGGAAGTGATCCAGATGGTCACAAAGGGTCATCTTCCCCACTCACTGTATCTGTGATTGAAGGCTGTTAAAATAGAGTTTTAGTGAATGACAAGATGGCTGCACAAACATAGGACCTGATTCCAGTTACCCTGCACCCATGGGCAAAGCTTGTCATGGTCACGCGGCACTCCAACGCCAGCCACCAGCCTTGCTGTATCTGGCAAGCTCCCACTGCAGTGACAGACTGTAGGGAATAAGGCAGAGAGCAATCAGTGTCTCCCTCTGCCCGTATGTGTGCTATATGCATGTGTGCAACCACATACACAATTCATGGTAAGTATACTTATTAGATGTACGTGTATGTATACATTCTTAAGGTGTCACAGAGCTTGCCCAGTGATAAGGTACTTTCCTTATGTAAGCATGAGGACCTGTATTTAATCCTCAGAACCCATATTTAAAAAGCCAAGCATTGTATTAATCCCAGCACAGGGAAACAGAAACAGACAGGTCTCTGGGGCTCGCTAGCCAGCCAACTTAGCCTACTCAGTGAGTTCCCTACCAGTAAAAGATCTTGCCCCAAATACAGAAACAACAGCTGGACTACTGAACCCCTGAGGAGCAATATACAGGGTTGTCATCTGCCCTGTTCACACACAGATGTGCACGTGTGCACACACAAAGCAGTCTATTTTATAAAGAAGCTAAAATACAGTTTTCAGTATTGGGAGCCTAGTCTGCTGCTGGGACAGTAACTCTCCTCTGCTTCCATTGACTTCATCCCTGTATCTCCAGCTTCGGGCCTCCTGGTGTCCAATTTGCGCTGACCTCCCTCGGATGAGTAGCTTCTGGAAAGCTAATGTGAAGTGAGTGTTGCTCCCAGTAAGAGCAGCGGGCGCGAGTAGAGTGCTGCGCAGGAGCAGAGGTGCCTGGGGAGGCAAGCTGGCTCTCCTGAGGTCAGCGTGCCTTGGTCTGGTAGGAATCTGTAACATTCGACCATGGATGTTCTCTCTGCGTCCAGGCCATTTCTCCCCCAAAATGTCCCTGCCATTTCAGCGAGGGAACTGTAATTGTATTCACAGCAGTCTGTTCTCACAAACACACAACACTGTGACACAACTCCTCAACAGTTCCTGTCAGGTTCAGAGTGTGTTGCTGGGTTAAATGTCTGGGCATAGGTTTAGAGAGAAATCTGCCCACCAGATCAGGGCCTTAGCATGAGGAGTGTTGCCAAAGGCTTGACTATAATCCGTTTCATTCACTGTTACAGTTCTCTGTGTGGGTGTTTCCACAATGTGGGAAACTCGCTTCATTGAGGAGTCCGAATATTTGGTAAGGACGGGAAGACTGCAAGCACTCTCTGAGGCCACAGAGGAACAAAGCAGCTAATGTTAGAAAGAACTGGAATGCTCTTGTTTTCCACCATTTGTAGAACTCAATAAGAATATTCTAGATGTGACAGATTTCTATCCTCAACTTGCTCCTTAAAGATTACACATGGTCAGTCACCTGCAAAGATATCTGCTGTATTGGAAAGGAACTCTGTTTGGCACTCAACAAGTTCTAAAGAAGGCATATCAATGAAACCAACACTGTCTGTAGAAAAGGAAGTTCCTGGTCTTGAAAGAACTACCTGGAGCTGGCTATGTTAGTGAGAGCAAGGCTGTGGAGTAGGGAGATGAGCTCATGTCAGGCTGCCATGATACTTACTGTCGAGACCATGCCAGCCTTGCCTGCAGTTCTTAGTGCATTTCCTCGGTCCATCTCTGCGCCTCTTGTAAACCACAGTGGGAAATGCATCAGCTTTGTGGATGCCCTTTCCCTAGCCAGTAACATCTGGCTCACTTGGTTTCTGTGGGTGCCCTCCATGAAGTTTGCCTGTCTCTGTTCTTTGCATCCTTCACCAGCCTTCACCCATGGAAGCTGCCAGCTTTATTATATTCGTACAGTGCTCCTATAGCTCAGAACCGAATTCCTACTCAGTAAGAATCCTTCAGTAGTGTCCCTCGGACACCAGCTCACTAGTTATCACGTGAGTGCTGACTTCCTTCCTTGGCAGACTTTTCCATGTAGTAAAGTGGGGCATGAAGGGAAGTTTATCATCCGTTTAATCAGTAGGAAATTTAATGCAGACTCATGCCATAACCGTCCTCCCTCGTGTTCCTGAGGGGATTGACTCTTTGTTGTTGTCTTTATTTTTGCTTATTTGGGATAGGGTTTCACTCTGTTATCCCCAAAGTGGCCTCAAACTGAATGTGGCCCAAGGTGCTCTGAAACTCGTGGCTCAGCCTCCAAAATGTTTCAGTTATTTTTGTTTGTTCATTTGTTTTTGTTTTTTACAGTAATGAACATTGGGAAATGAATATTATAGACAGAGGGACAGATAGGCATTTGTGGAAGAGGTGAGGTTAAACTTCACACTTCTACAGTTGTCGGGATATGGTTCAGTGCACCACGAGGAGCAAATCTCAACTCCCAGCAGGCAAGACAGAGGCAGCCAGGAAAGAATTGAATGAGATGCTCAGCTCTGCCTCTGCCCCTCTGTAACTGCCCCAGAGTTGCAGAGAAAGGTCTGTAGTTACGTGGCGTACAGTGAAGACCAGTGAGGCCTGTGGGCAGCTAGACTCACCCTGTCTGGAAGGCAAGTTGCCAGCGCTTACCGGAGTTGGAGGGGGCAGGGGAGGTAAGAAACTGGCTAACCTCTCATGGCTCCTTCTATGACCAGTTCCAAAGCTCATTCCAACTATAGGAACATTTTGCTCGATTCTGTCTTCAGAATTAACACACCTCGAGTTAGTGTCCTTTCTGGAAAAGGCTGAATGTTAACTGTGAAGAATGTGCCCTGCTAACTATTACTCTTCAGATGGCCCAAAGTGTCTAGCAGTCACCGACTGTTGGCTTCATCTCGCATACAATCCACTTGTGTGTACTTGAGACACAGACTACCCTCAAGAAACACGGCCTGCACAGAGCATCTTCACCCAGTAGACAGATGGAAATTAAGGGACTAATCGGGATCTCTTGAGAACTGGAGCAGATAAGCAGGAAATATAACTAACCAGGATTAATTTCACATATTGTCTATTATTGTTGTTCCCTTAATCAGTCCTTGAGTTGATCTAATGCTTTTCAGATTAGGGAGCTGGCTGAGCTCCCTGAGAATCGGGGACAGGGATACAGTTCACCTGTGCCCAGTGCTTTAACTCTTGGGGGAGAGAGGTGGGCCTCTTTTGGAACCTGTTGATGGCAGAGGCTATGTTAGGCCTCACCAGCATCACAGGACCAAATACAATAACTGGCTTGTTGGTTTGTGTTCTGGATGGGGAATCTAGTTATCTGACTTGCTTACCTGCCTCCCACCACTTGTCCATTTGACACTCCGCATCTCTGTTCTTTTTAATTGTATTTGCTTTTCTGCTTACTTTGTTTTTGAGATGGAGTCTTGCTACATTGTCCAAGTTAGCCTTGAACCGGTAAGCTCAGGTGGCCCTCCCTCTCAGCCTCCTGAGCACATTAGAATACTGTACCCAGTAAAATTGTTTTCAGGCTCGTGTGTTATGAAACATCGAAACTAGAGGACACCGAGTTCCCTTCCAGGTGTGTATGTTATTGATGTATCTCTTGGGGACGTAGGCAGCGTCTAACTGTCACACCGGCATGAGTGGGAGTCAGTCATTGTGCTGGTGGCACTGCGGTGCAGAGGCCGCCGTGTGAAAGTTAACACTGGAGTTTAGCTTCCCTACCTCCATCTTTTCACAAGTCTTGTTTGTTTGTTTATATCCAGGCTCCAGTCATTGTGACACCACCTCTAAGAACAGTAGTTTTCCAGCTGGACCCCACACTGGAATTCTGTAAAGATCCCAAGAATCCCCCATTCCTAGTCTCCACTCAGGACATTGACACTAGACAGATATCAGCATCTTACAAACTTCTCCAGAGTATAGCCAGATTCAGTTTTATTCTTTTAGATTTGTTTATTCTGTGTGTTTTGCGTGCATATGTGAATACACACCACACATGTGTATAGTGTAAAGTTACCATTAGCTTTTAGCAATGTCCTCCACTTTGATGATAGGGAAAAAAATCTAGATTCCTAAAAAGAATAGATTTTTTTTTCCCCCCCAACCTGGTCAACTTCCAGTCTCTGTGATGGTTTGGAAGCATTGGTAGAAATACTGTGGCCCAGAAGTCATGGTGGCTCAGTCAATTTGGCTCACCCTTATAATGTAAATTATAGGAAACCTTTCTTGAAAAATATAAACAGGAAGTAAAAGCGGAAATACATTTCACCACATCATGGTTATTTGAGCCACAACGATATGAGCAATAAATGCAGAGCATATTCCCAGGACCTGGGCACACTCCAGAACTCCGCATTGTTATTCCATTAGGGTTTGTGTTGCTGTTGTTTGCAGACTTAGTGTCATTAACCAGATTCCTTAGACTTATTATTGATTTGCTGAGAAAGGTTTTCCTTCACAGTGGACCATCCCAGGCTGCTTTGCCTCTATTCACCTAAGCCTTTCCTCCCTTCTCTTCCTCAATGCGGTTATGGAAATCCTAGTTCCAAGTGCCAGGCTTCTTTAAACATGTGGTGGCATCCACTTCGTGACATCCCTCAGAGACCTCCATGGTTTTGAATGAGTGGTGCTGTAAGAAGTCTCTGATAATTTAAGTAGACTGGCTACCTCCAGAATTTGTGGGCGATCTGAACTTGTCCAAGTAGCTCGCCTTTTAATATTGTGGTTTCAGCCCATTTTGACTGAAATTATGATATTTTGAACCACCCAGGACAAGGAGATCCAGGCAATTAAAGGAGAAAAATGCTCAGTGTTGGCTTGTGAGAGGTTAAAACTGGGCCCTCAGTGGTTCGTGAAGCCTTTCTCCATTTCAGTTCTTCCCTGTTCTATGGCTGGGCCGCTATGAATCCATTACTACACTGTGAGTTCATTATTACACTGAGTGTCCATTACTACACTGTGAGTTCATTACTAAACTGTGAGTCCATCACTACACTGAGTGTCCATTACTACACTGGGAGTCCATCACTACACTACACTGGGATTCCATCACTACACTGTGAGTCCATTACTACACTACACTGGGAGTCCATCACTACACTGGGAGTCCATTACTACACTACACTGGGATTCCATCACTACACTGGGAGTCCATCACTACAGTGGCCGCAGTAGCATGCAGAAGACCACTTTGCTAGCTGAATACTAAAACTAAGGAATCTCCTCCGATCATTGATTTAGTTTAAATTCTTGTAACAAAGTAGAAAACAGACCTTTTGCACTGCTGGTCATTAAAGTCAGGTTCCCTCCTGTGCTCTGGGTGTGCTCTACCATCATATTCTTTGGGGTTTTTTGTTTGTTTGGTTGGCTGGTTGGTTGGTTTGGTTTTTTTTGAGACAGAGTTTCTCTGTTGTAGCCTTGGCTGTCCTGTAACTCACTCCACATTTCAAGCACTGGAATTAAACGTATGCACCACCACCACCTGGCTGAGACCTTCATATTCTTGATGTCTGATACAGTTTACATAAGACCCTGTACTAAAGCTGCTCTGGGAAATTGTATTACATTGTCATTATTTTGGTCTGCTTTGCTTCTCACAAAGAGTGGGCTGGATCTTCACAGTGTTTCAGGTAGCCTAGTATGTGTTAGCACGCAAGATGTTGAGCTGATGACCTGAATGTTCATTCCCTTTTCCTGATTCATTGGTAATAAAATAGCTAATTCTTGGGGACTGGCGAGATGGCGCCACAATTACGAGCGCACGTGACCCTCACAGAGGACCCAAGTTTGGTTTCCTGCACCCACTTCAGGTGGCCTGTACAACCACCACCCCAATACACAGAAATACACGTAATTTTTATAATTTTTTTTTAATTCACTGCTTATATTGTCTGATAACATCTCAGGGGTGTTTCCATCCTCCTACATACCATCTCATGGTAGGCACAGGGGTGTTAAAATAAATTACCACTGTGTGTTGGTAGCTAGCCTGTGATAAAACACTCTGGACAAGCCAGCTTGAGGAAGAGGGTTTATTTTGCCTCACCATTCCAGAAGGATAGTGGCCTGCATGTAAATGGCAGGGCAGGCACAGAAGTTGGAGCAGGAAACTGACTGGTCACATTCCATCAAGCACACAGGGTGCCGAGAACAGGTAGTGACATCAAAGCTTGCTCTCAGTGATGTACTTCCTCCAGCAAGGCTCTGTCTCCTAAAAATTCCATAACTGACACCCACTGGCAAGCAGGAGTTTGAATACGTGTGTCTGTGGAGATCATTGCAAATGTCAGAGGCCTTGCTCCTACCAGGCATATCCTGTCGTTTTCAGTCTAGTGCATCACTTGACTACAATATAACGCATCTCCCTCATTCTGTTACCGACAACAGGTCTCTAAAATTACATTTCTGAGCTCTGTAACTGAAATTCTGATAGTTAATCTGAAACTTTAAAAGTGCAAAATCAGGCAGAGGTGGGCGGATCTATGTGAGTTCAAGTCTAGCCTGGTCTACAGGGCACAGAGAAACCCTGCCTTGGGGGGAAAAGACAGCAACAAAACCAAACCAAAGACTCTGCTCAAAAATATCACACTTCAGTATCCAGAAGTAGAACATTCCTGTAATTCTTCACCAAGCGTGTTTCACCAGGAGTTTTGGGAGTCGTCCAGAGTATAAGTTCAAGACTTGGGGGAGGAGGGAAACTCTCGACCCAGATCTTTCTCTCCCAGAGGGGACCCCTGACTTGGTCTCTGTATATCCACATGAGCTGGGCTGCCAGCTCAGGGAGTCTATGAAAATTTGATGTAGAAATTAGCTTGTTGCTTATCTTGTACCTTCCTGCTCATAGTATTGACAGTACCACTGAGTCGCTGGAGGCAGATAGCATCTCAGCGATGGCTGGGCTATTTCAGCTTTCTGCTGCTGACAACATCAGAAGTGTTTTAACAGGGTTTTAATGGGCAGCCTCTGTAGATCCTTGGAGGGTTGCAAAGAGCTGCCGTGAGAAACCCTTTCTGCTGCTGTGGGCTGACGTGCCCTCTTTTCTCATCCATCCAGCTGCTGCTTCTTTAGATGGCCGCCTTCCTGGTGACAAGCGCGTCTTATTTGGGCCTGAAGGACGAGGACTTGAATTCCAGAGATGAGATTGTGAAATATAAAAAAGGAAAGGTCTTCTAAGGACGTTTTCTTCCCATCCTGACAGAGGCAGGAAAAGGGGGGTGGGGAGTCACGTGGGGCACACATAGGGCAAGGAAGAGGGTCTGGTTAGAAATGCATCTGCCATTCCCAGGACTTCCAGAAAACATTCTTGGTGTGCCATTACAGCTGAAGTTTTCGTATTTGATGGAGTCACAGGAACCCACAGACTGTCAATTAAAGCCCATTTTCTAGCTCGCCCACAGTTCTGACATTTGTTTAATGGCTGGTAGGCATCCAAAAGAGGAAAGCTACCTTTCCACACATGAAGAATTTTATTTTATTTAATTTTTTACTATTTTATAGGCCTTTGGAATTTTTCTGGTCTTAGGTAAAACAACGAGAGTTGAAGGACAGTAAATCAATACAGCCGTGGCTGCTTGGACTCTGTTATCAGGGTCAACGACCTGAGTTCCCAGTCACAACAGATCATGGGATGGAAAGGATGGGTAGCCCCTCTCCCTAGAAGTTTCTTCTAAAACAATGGCGCAGTGAAATGAGGTGACAGAAGAATGCTTTGCCCTGCCAGCTTGCCCATAGTTCTCGCCCTGCATCCTGGAACAGGAGAGTGGCCACTGTGGAACCAGGGTGTGAATATCAGAATCACTGGTGTAATAAATCTAGTCTAATCAGGAGGATTATTCGCTGCATCTAGGAGGTACACTCCCTGTGGAATCCAGAGTCTGTCGAGGAATCGAGGAATTGAGCTGTCAAGCAGACCCCCACTGCTACCTTTGTTCTGCGTTGCCTTCCTTTCCAGATGCTCAAGAGAGCTAAGAATATTCCCTTCTAGTGTCAGAGACAGTCCCTTCACTTCAAGCTCTGCCTGCTTAGAATTGGTTTTTATCGTTATCACTTTCCGCAGCGTTTCCAAGCAGTCTGAGAAAAGTCTCCTATCAGACACTTAAGGCCATTTCACAGCCTCCTCTTTCCAAAGCACGGTGATAGTCTTGGGTTATCGTCTGTCCTTCAGAGATTTAAGATTCTTAACTTGTCACCAGCAGAGGCCTGACTTTAGCTTTTAAGAGATAAGTCTGATTATCAAGAATGGAAGGAAAAGGAAGACATCACCCCTCCGGGACATGTTCTCGGGTTCTTGGGAAGCCTGAGCCTGTCTGCACTTCACTTCCTTAGACTGAGCACCCTCCCAAAGCAGCTGATGCTGGGGTACTTCACTTCCTTAGACTGAGCGCCCTCCCAAAGCAGCTGATGCTGGGGTACTTCTCGATGTTACCCTAACTGCAGTCATGGAAAAGGCCCTCTGAGATGTGCCCAGGTTTGGGGTCCTTCGAGACTAATACAGAGAAAACAAGCCAGGAGTTGTGGTGCACACTTTTAATCTCAGCATTCAGAAGGCAGAGGCAGGCCAGTTTCTGGAAGTTCAAGGCTAGACTGGTCTATGTAGCGAGTGAGTTTCAGACCAGCCAGGACTACATAGTGAGAACCTAATTTGGGGGGATGAGGCTACCATGTGCATGTAACTGGTATTCACTAAATGTGTGCATTTTGGTCCTACATATTCAGGGGGACATTGCTAGCAGTCAGACTCTTTTCGGCTCTCTTATCTCGCTTCTCCCACTGAAGTGACCAATGTTATTAAGGGAGCTGAAATTCATTGCAGTGCCCCTCTCTGCTGAACTTGGTTAAAAAATTACTAAAATAAGAACTACATTATTAAAATTAAAATATGTACCTACTCACCCACCCTGAAACAAGATCTTGACAAGTCATTTATACCTCCTAACATTTCCCCTAGCTCATCCTGAATCTCAGAGAGCTCACCAGGTAAGCACAGCTGCGTTGATGCTCTCAGTGGCCGTGTGTGTTCAGAAGGTAGTGTCGCATCACTATCCTCCCCATCCACCAGCTCTTGCAGCCTTTCTGCCCTCTCTTCTGCAGTGCTTTCTAGTGCTTGGCTGGGGTTCCAAAGGTTGCAATGCTGCTAGTGGAGTGACTGTTGAATTAACACATGACGGGGTGGGTGAGAGCAGATTTAGGAAGGAATGAGGAAATGGATGGTACAGTGACCCCAGTAGACCAAGACAAGAAACCCAAGAGTGGGGAGCCAGAGTGAAGTGATTAACACTGAGATCTTGGTGTGAGCCTTTGAATAAGCACGTACCGAGGCATGCTGAGCCACAAATTTCAATGTTGAAAAACTGTATCCTCATTTTCTAACATCAAGAAGCCCAGGCTTGACCAGGTAGCTTGGTCTGAGCTGGCCCCTCTTTCTCTAGGTCTCAGATTTCTCTGTAAAAATGAGAGAGTAGTCTTCCTTATTAAAGGAAATTAATCAGCCCAAGGTAGAGATGGCTTCCTGTGACATTGCAGCCTCATGTAAGTCCACAAGGGTAACTTTGCATTTTTATCCAGTGAGCCAGTGTTCCTGGATAAGGGGAAGCAGGGCATTCTGAGACTCCAGGTGACTGGCTTCCTCTGCCTGGTGGACATTTGGTTTTGGTCTTAGTGCTGGCCTTGAATTTGCATAAATCCTCTTGTTTGGCCTCCCAGTTGCTGGGATTACAGGTGTAACTGGCTGTGTTTTGTTGAGGGTTCCTTTAGTCACAGTGCCCCAGTCCCCACCCCCTCAGTAGATTTCCATTGCTTTCCTGTTTGCTCCCTTTCCAAGGCATTGCAGGGCCATATGGTCCTCTAGATTTCCCTCAGTGATAGTATCCCACCACACGGCTATTCCCTGCTGCCAGTTAGGTGGTTCCCACATTTGATCATTAATATTTCCAAATCATAAGAATACCAAATCCGTGTACGCCATCCTTCCTCTTGACAGCTGCATCAGGAACTGTGGGCCACTCTCCTGCTAATATTAGTTTTCCTTCCAATATGCAACAGGATGCAGAACTTTTAAGTATACATACTTAAAACATTACAAAGTTAGAGGCATTTTCCATCATGTTCTGGACAGTTTGCTGTCCAGCCTGGTCACTCTGCGGGACTGTATCTCGTCATGCCAGGGATTTTCCTGTTTCAGTGCGGGTGTCCAGGTGAAAGCTGTCTTTAACCATGATCATTATAAAGGGCTGTGGGCACACCAGCCTTTCTTTCTGCTTTGAACTTTAAGTGCTGACGTTCTGACAGGCAGAGCTTGAACACTGAGGTAGTCAAGAAAAGTGCATGGTTGGTTTTGCATGTTCTGTAGGGTGTGACACAGACTGGAGCTTTGAAAGTCAGATTAGAGAATATATAGCTCGGAGACCTTCGCATAGCTTCTTTCTTTTTGGGGGGGGGGCAGGTGTTGAGACAGGGTTTCTCTGAGCTTTGGAGCCTGTCCTGGGACTAGCACTTGTAGTCCAGGCTGACCTCGAGCTCACAGAGATCTGCCTGCCTCTGCCTCCCGAGTGCTGGGATTAAAGGCGTGCACCACCGCTGCCTGGCGAGTTTCTTATAGCTGTGGATTCAGTCAGTAGGAATTTGTTTTGTTTGTTTATTTATGAGACAGGCTCTCTCTGTCCTGAAACCCTGAGCCTGGCCTCAAACTCAGAAACCCACCTGGCTAGGCTGAAGAATTTTAATCTTTTCTGCTACTTTGGCCTTGGGTTTGTTGTTAGTAATCTCTGTAGTTTCTCTGCGGAACCTTTTTCTTTTGAGACAGGGTTTCTCTACAGGGAACTCACTCTGTAAACCAGGCTGGCCTTGAACTCACAGAGATCCACCTGTCTCTGCCTCCTTAGTGCTAGGATTAAAGTTGTGTGCCACCACCGCCTGGCTCAGTTTCTCTGTATAAACTTAACCTGTGAAATTAACTTTCAGGTTTTGGATTGGGCTGTATTTGGGTGGCACTGGAGTGTTTTGTTCTTTCCTTTTTGTTGTCTTGAGTGGGTGGAAGAGAGACAGGGTCTCTCTGCTGCCCCTGCATCCTGAGCGCTGGGCTCACAGACATGTACCCAGCTTAAGTGATGTGAATTTTAAGAATTTAACACAGCAAGTCTAAAAGATTGCCGTGTCAAGATTTAATCAATATAAAAGCTATTCATGAATATGTTGCATTTTTTTAAATGCTCAGATTTCCAGCCCCACTATATATTTATACTTACAGTACATTTCACTCAGACTGACCCGTTTCAAAAGCTGTGTGGTCACCGTGTTGATTAGCACCGAGGTAGAGCACAGGTCTTGCCAGTGGCCACAGCATTTATTGATTAGCATGGAGCTAGAGCACAGACCTCACACTCTAGCCTCCTACCTTTACTTTTATCAACACAAAGGGAAACGTTGGCATGAACTCAGTCCTGGCTTTGCTGGTAGCCTTCCCCCCATTTCATGGATAATAAGATGCTCTCGCCTTTCTCCTTTGCTGGCCACGTCTGCTGTGGGACTTGGGTCTAATGACCTTGGAAGAACACTTGCTAACTTTGTTACCTCTTTTCACTTAGCAAGTGACCTTCTCAATTGCCAGCACTGATTTAATTTCAGTTGCTTCTAAAGTTTACCTTTTACACTTGTTTTGGTTTTAGCTAGTGGCTATTGTGTCAAAGGTCATGAACTTGTATACTTCCTTACAGAGATTCTCAGTGTGGTGTCCAGGTTCCCAAGATCTTTCTGTATCCACTCGTTGGATTCCGCTGCCACTGATTTGTTCCAAAAATCAGAAGGTCCCTTATTATTTCAAATAACAGAAAATTAGGACAAAGGAACAATGAGGGGGGATAGAATGCGTCAGCTTCTTTGGCATCTTGATTACCCTCAACCTTTCAGTAACCATGTCTTCATGGATGCTGTCTTGCCAGCTTAGCATCTAACCGCTAAGAGATTCTTAAGTCTGTTTGGATCAAGAAGCAGCAGTAAGTCCAGCCTCAGCCCAGTAATTCAGAAGCCTCAGGTGTCCTTGTGTGTGATGCTGTGCGGTACCATCAGTAAAATTCCCCAGCGTCAGTTGTCAACAAAAGAGTTTCATTTGGTCTAGTGCTGTGGTGCTAAAGAGGATATTTCTTTTTATTTTAAAGGAGTGTAACCAAGGTAGAGAAGATGAGATTAGTTATTAACAATGGCTCAAAGGATTTATTACCTTTATTATTTTTTAGGTTTTTTGCTTGTTTGTTTGTTTCTTGAGAAAGGGTTTCTCTGTGTAACAACAGCCCTACCTGTCCTGGAACTAGCTATTGTAGACCAGGCTGGACACGAATTCACAGAGAGCCACCTGCCTCTGCCTCCTGAGTGCTGGGATTAAAGGTGTGCACCACCACAGTCCAGTTTATTATTATTTTTTATGACTTCCTCACTATGTAGCTGGGACTTGCTTTGTAGCTCAGGCAGGCCTTGAATTCACAGAGTTTAAGGTGTGCCTGCCTCTACCTCCCCAATTCTGGGTTTAAAGGCGCTTGTACCACACTCAACTATTTTCCTTATATGTGAAGAAAGTATTTTGTTTTTAGCTAACGGATGTGTTAGGTTACACATTGGACACTGAGGTTCACTTTTTTTATGTCACACGCAACTACTGCTTTGACTCAGATATGATGAACACTTACCACAGCCATTTCTGTACACAAATTCTCAGTTTCTTTGTTCTTTCTTTCTTTCTTTCGTTCTTTCTGTATTGTTGTTGTTTGTTTGGGGTTTTTGTTGTTTTGTTTTAGAACAGTGTTTCTCTGTGTAGCCTTGACTAGAACTAGCTCTGTAGAGCAGGTTGGCCTCAAACTCACAGAGATCCGCCTGCCTCTGCCTTCCAAGGGCTGAGATTAAAGGCGTGCACCTCAACCACTGATTTCACTTTCTTGTCCTGTCAGAATATTCCATAGAGAATTCAGGAAATAGTAGTTCTCTGTTACCTGCTTTTCAAGTAACTCCAGCTTTTTCTACTACCAAAAGGAGCAATATTAGAAGAATTTGAGCTCTGCCAGTATTCTGAGGTTTTATTTTCATAGTTGAATGAGAAATGCTCATGTAATTTCATAAAATATTTTAACCTGGAGCAGGAGAGATGGGCCATTAGTTAAGAGCACTTGTTGCTTTTAAAGAGGACTGGGATTTAGTTCTCAGAACCTGTAAGGTGGTTCACAACCATCTGTAACTCCAGTTCCAGGGGATCTGACGCCTTCAGACTTCGTAGGAACATGCCTGTGGTACATATAGATGCATCTGGTAGAACACCAATACACATAATATGAAATACTAACAATAATTTAAAATCCTAATAGTTAAAAAATATCTTTTATTCCTTTGTACAGAGATCTTTCTCCAGTTCATGCTTGGTTTCTCCCCTTCTTTTTATTAATCATGCACCTCCATCCCCCTCCCTCTACCAGATCTTGACTCCTGTTTGGAGATCTGGCCTTTAATTGAACTGTTCTAGTGATAGGTAAATCCTTTATTCTTTGCTTTGAGATTCTTTTAAGCCCAGTTATACTGAAAATCTATGAGACTATAGGTGTCCTGAAATCTTTAACCAGAAAAACTGCCTGCACAGGAAACCATAATTTATCATGTTTTTGAGGCAGCAGCCCCCCTCCAAATTGGTGAATCATTTTCTTATGCTTCTAGATTCTTCAGTTAAGTAGTTCTGTGTCCGTTTTGACCAGCCCCTAGCTCTGGAACCATAACCTGCTACCAAGGTTTTCTTCTAAAAATTAATGCTGGTCCTATATTATCCTCCAGGTTTATAAAGAATTTGAGAACTTCCTCAGTGCCTCTCTTAAGCAGAGAAGGCCAGTTGGTAGAGCACATGACCAGCACTCTGGAAGCCCTGGCTTCTCGCCCTAACACTGCATAAGCCAGGCCTGGTTCACATACCCGTAACTTCAGCACATTGGAAAATGGAAGCAGAATAGGCAGTTCGGCTACAAAGCAAATTTGAGGCCAACCGAGGGTACATGACACTTGGTCTTAAGACCAAGGGGGAGGGCATAAGAATGGGGGACAGTTCCTTCAAGATCTCTTTCAGTCTGGGTTGAGTGCTCCTCTTCCTGCTTTATGCACATTTTGAACCCCTGTGGTGCCTTCCTTCAGAAATGACTGTTATTATCTTTATTACAGAATCCTCCTTATCATTATTTGAGAACCAGATATCTGCTTAACATATTACTACTGCAAGATTTGAGCTAGTATCATGAGGTACGAAATTACTTTGCCTGCCTCAGTTGGGAATTTCATGGAATTTCCTTCAGACTGACTGTGTTTCCAGATGGAGCCATGTACCTCTGTGTCTGTGTCAGGCCTCAGACAAGTCACTGCTTTCAAGATCTGCAGACTAGTGACCCTCTCTGAGGACAAAAGGGGTGACTAATTGGAGTAGGAGTGTGCTGAACTTTGTTACTGCTTAAGAAGGCTCTAAAAATACCTCTTCCTTACCCCCTCGGTTTTGTCTGGAAGCACTCTTATGGGTACAGTGGAAGGGGATAGTGACCATCAGAGCTAGTGGCAGGTTCCCAGTGCCCAAGTCTCCTTTCTGAAGCTTCACGCCTTTGAGCCCCAGGGAAGAGTTTTGACCCCAAGCTTTACAGGTTTCCTGGTAAAAATCTGCCTTTCCCAGATACTTGTGTGGCTAATGGCTTTTGCAGAAGAGAATTTATACTGAGGCCGACCATCAGCCCACCTCCTCTTAGCACGTCATCCAGGTCTCCAATTGGATGTTAATGGAGCCTTTCGTGCTGCATAACTATTCCTATGACGTTTTGCTATTTAAACAGCATCTTCCCAGTTCAAAGAGAGTAAAGAGGGAACCAGAAGGAGGAACAAACCCTCCTGATACAGATCTGAAGTCTGAATGGGACTAGACGATTGGAGACTGGTTCTAGTAACCCTCCCCCAGTTCACAGGGGACCCTGGGCAAGCCACGGCCTCTGTCCCTCAGGTTTTTGTTATGTTGTTGTTGTGTAACTTTAAAATGAAAAGATTGGGCAAGCTCTTTCATTTTAAGACCTGCCTTCTCGTGCTCCCTCCCCTGATAGCAGAGCCTGTTTGCTAAAGAAATTTTACACCAGGCCCCTAAGACAGACGGGGGAGGAGATAACCTTGGTTAACAGAGGGGGTGTGAGAATCCCTCTCAGGCTCTGCTGCTGGCTTCGGGGCTCCCTTGCTCAGGTTTGGGCGAGCTTTCTTCCAGCTGTGGCATTCCATAGTTCCAGCTAATGTGGAATGAGTCTTATTAGCAGCAGGCGAAGATTTTAGTTTTTGCTTTTTTCATTCTCTACCCACATTGGGGAGAGGAAGAAAAGATCTTGAATTGTTGTGTGACTTAAGGTAATAATAACTGTAATTCATCTACACAAAGGGCTGGCACGGAAGTCCTTGGAATTTACAGTACAAATGTCTTCTCCATGAAGGAAGAGAAGAGATGGGTTCCCTGGAGCTTCCTCAACTTTGCCCCTTGGTCCTTGGTGCTCAGCTCCCTCCTTTGTTCTCTAGCATCCCTGTGGCTGAAGCTCTGTGGAGCACTTTGGAAGTTTGACCGAGAGTAGATTTCCTTGGTTCCCCCGTGTCCCTCTGTGAGCAAGGCCTGGTGTTCTGATTCCTCTGCGGTCTCTCAGCAGAGACTTGCTGCAAAGACTAAAATCTGAGCCTTCCAGGGAGGACTCAGAATGTGCCCCATTGCTGTTGTAAGCCCAACACCGCAGCTTCCCTCCGTGAAGAGGCGGGCTTTCCTTCTCTGGGGTGCCCTGTGGCTGCCAGGCAGGAGCTGCTGAGATCTGCTCATCACTGCCAGGTTGAGACCAGCCTTGCGCTCTCACTGTAGTTTCCTGGTCTGTGTCATTTTTATCCATCATCTTCCTGTGGCTGGTGATTCCTGCACTGATTGTGAGAGCCACACATCTGTCTCGGGATTTCTTCCCCACCAAAAAGTAATACTAAATACTGTATTTTCTGTTAGCCACACTCTGACCTAAGCACTTCCTGTGTGTTGACTTGTCCAGGCTCTGGGAATGACCAGGTGGAGGCTGAAGAGAGGGTAGGTGAAGGGTTTCCGCAATCTTTCTCTGGTATTTATAGCCAATGGCTTGCTTACAGGCGGACTGTGCTGATCCCAAGTGAGTGTCTTTTGTCTGAAACGTACAATTTTGAGAATTTGGCATTTTTGACAAATGAGTTAGCCACTTCAGTTGCTCATGCACGGATGTGATGGTTTGGCAGGTGGAGTTATTCTATTATGTTAAAATTTATTAACAAGGGCTTAATTTCATTCCAAACAGATTGTGTCAAGGCGCCCATGCTCTGTGGAATACAGTGAAATATGAGAGTCTTGAGCTTTCGGTGGATGTTGAGTCGAGACCCTGGCTCGGCCTACCTCTCTCTAAGCAGCCGCAGCCATGAAACTTTCTTGACCTTTTCACCCTTCAACTTTGTTTGAACTTGGAGGACTTTTGAAGAAGGAGAGAGAGAGAAAGAGAGAGAGAGAGAGAGAGAGGAGGAGGAGTAAAGGGAGGGAGGGGAGGTTGGTTGGTGGATTGGGGGAGGCTGTAGAAGAGATACGCAGACTGTGTGGGGGGCTGCTGATTATATGTTAGCTAACAGTAATACCAGGAAAATAATCCTCCTCTGTGTATGAGTTTCTGCTACTGGGAGCCTGGGGTAATCAGCTCACATGACATCCTCAGAGGCTAATGCTAGCCTGTGCTGTTTGTGAGCATATTCAAACAAAGGCTGATTATCCAAACAAGAATTTGGACTGCAGCAGTTGGACCCGTTAAATTATAGTTAGTAAAACTTGGCGCCTTGTAAGCTTGGAATGTCCCAATTGCAGCTGGATCTTCGTTTGTCAGGCAACCTCACTAAACAATAAAACCAGAGATTTTTATCTTGCCATGACTCCATTTAACTCCTTGGGTTTAAAGAACAGTGTGCCAACTATTGTAGTTTGGACTTCTGGCCACTTCTGCATCCTGCAGTGCCTGAGGAAATGAGCCCTCAGTATTTGCTGATGTTCACTGAGAAGGTGGGGGATGTGTGAGAGTAAGTGGTTCTTTTTTGTAGGTCTTCTATAGGAGCGAGAATAGTTGTTACCCATTTATCCCCTTGGTTACTCTTATCAAGAGCTAAGATTGAGAAAGCCCCACAATGGATGCTCTGTTTTATGTAAATCATCACCATAGGTGGCATAACATAGCCAATTGTAAAAAGCTTATAAAAACTGGACAATAGTGGAGGACATCTTAGCCCTTGGGAGACAGAGGCATGCAGATATCTGAGTTTGAAGCCAGTCTAGTCTACATAGGCCAGTGAGTGTGACATAGTGAGACCTTGCCTTATTTTAAAAAAAAAATGCTTAAAACATAGTAAGAGTCATTTAGTGATAGGTAATGGAGATAATAAACACTTGGGGGGGGGCAGCGGGGGCAGTGGACCCTCCAAGGTGGGACCAGAGATGATTTTACACAGAGAGAGCTTACAAGGGCAGGGAAATTGAGGCAGAAAGTACAGACAAATGGTGTGAGTAAGCAGTGAGCAAAGACTGGAAAGTTAAGAGTAGAGATTTGCAGGCACGAGGGAGCTGCCCCTTGCTACAGGAGGAAACTGCTGCTAAAAGTTGCCTTTCTTTTCCAACATAGATGTCTTTAATAAGTTAACATATATTGAAAGTATACCTTGTGCCAGGAAATTAAATTCTCAGTTCCCCAAGAGACTCAAAGAAACTTAGTCACTTTCCCAATTCCACACAGCCCACGAGTGGTCTTTTCAACCTGGATTAACTTCAGGCCCCAACTTTTCTGCCCCGGTTTCTACCGCTTTCATCTCTGGCTTTCTGATCGGAGTGCAGAAGGGACTAGGTGCGCAAAGGCGGAGGCCTCCGTGGAGGATGCTTGCCACTTCCTCTTAGTTGGTTGGGGATAGGGAGAATTCCAGGATGTGGATGACGTCAGTCTTGGAGAAGATGCGGGCTCGATTGCCACCCGCATGAGTTTAAACATGTGGGTGCAGCAAGACTCTAAAAGGTTCTTCTCTTTGACTGTCCCAGGAAGACAGTTTATTCTTACATTACTTTGCACAGAGACTGCAGCAGTAGGAACTCACAGCTTTGATGGCATCACCCTTCCTGGGAAATATGGCTGATGCCGTTAGTGTACAGCTCTCCTCTTCCTAGTTTCCATGGGGCACGGCACCGTATTCTTGTCCTCCGCTGACCTTGCCACTGTCTTGTTGATATACTCTGTTATCGTAAGCCAGGCTGTGGCTTCTGGGAGAGGTGATTGGCAGGGTCAGTGAGACTTAAGCACTGAAACGTGGGTCCCAGAGGTGGAAGCCAGATTTCCTCTCTGGGCCCTGAGGCCAGCCTCCTGTGATGGCTTTATGAGCTAGAAATGGCAAAAATCAAAGTGGATATTACAGAGTGTCCAATCCAAATAAATCCAAATGCTTGGAAACCAAAGGTTTGAAATTTTTATCCATAGATACTGTTCACAATTGAAGCATTATGATATACCTCTCAGCCGGTTTCTCTTCTGAGTGGGAGACAGGTTAGGGGTACAGTTCTTCCAAGCTGATGTAGTCCACTCAGTTTTGAATCGATAGACGTGGTTAATCAGCAGCACTATCTTTGTTTAGCTTAGGTTAGGACAGCTCAGTATGCGTGGAGTTTGGAGCACAGATCTTAGATGCAATGGCAGTCCCATCAAAGGTACTTATTTACCCTACAGGAACAGCTTGCCCAGGAACTGACCGTAGCGTCACAGATTTCTGGGTTTGTGATTTTGGTTTTATGCAGTCCAAAAAGCTATTAAAATGGCAGGAAGCAGCTTTCCGTGTCCTCCTTGCTGATGGAATGTGGTGGTCTGAGGATGAGTCTCTCCCTTGTCTGACGTTAATCATCTCCCTGTTATCAGTGGCTCGAAGATTAACACAGAAAGGACTGGGCGATCACGTTTCAGCGCTTCACTCAGGAGTAGCAGAGGATAGCATGCAACCGTTAAGATCTAGATCATGCTAAAAGTATTAAACTTGGCTTTCGGAGATTAGCTTTTTCCTACTTAAAATTAAGAACTCAAAGATTTTAATCAAGATAATCCTAAAATGTCTTAAGGTGCAACTTACTCTAGAGGTGATACACTTGGAATAATAAAGACCAAAGGAGAAATTGTGGGTTAATGTTTACTCTTTTATTACTATTTTAATCAAATGCCTTTACAACTTGACCTTTTAAATGTCAATATGTTTCTTTAAGAGAACACTCAAGTGTGGGACACCATCACTGTTGTGTTGAAAGTTCACAGCCTAAAAGCCTTTTTCCTTGCATCTTAAATATGTGTGGAAAATATGTTTCACCTGAGGTTCAGTATGAAGATCACATTCTCCTGATATTTTGGGGTAGGGAATGCCTCTGGCTGTCTGGGACCTCTTACCATGCCACCAAAGGCATGCACACAGCAATAGCCACACATACCTCCACACCCCCAGGAGGCACTTTTGTGTGTAGTTTCTTACTTTTGCAATAATCCCGCAGCGTAAAATAATGGTTTTGCTTCACAGATTGAAAAGGATGAGCCTATGGAGGACACATGGTGGGGACAAACTTAGGCTGGGTTCTAGAAACTGAAGTCCATAGACTTCACTACACCGTGGCATTGAACATTGTGCTGCTGTTCATTTTGGTTTCAGGTGGTACCACACATCTGTCTTCTCAGAACTTGGGAGACTAGGGCTGGAGAGTCAGGAGTTTGAGGCCAGCCTGAGACTCATGAAGACCATGCCTATAAGAAAGAAAGAAAAGTGAGGAGAAAAAGATGTATGTACTTTCGGTGCACAGGGTTGTTTGTGCCACTTAGGAAGTCAAGGCACAGGTCAGGAGCCCAGTACCGGCCTCAGTATGAAAGATGTATCTATCAGCTCTTACTATCCATCCCCTAAGAGGTTGAGAGAAGTTTTGTCTCATTTACTACAATGTATTTGTTTACCGCTGTCACAGAACCTTTTACGTAAGGGACCCATTTCTTTTAAACTGGATTTATTTATTTGGGCTTTTCCAGACAGGGTTTCTCTGTGTTAGCAGCTCTGGCTGTTGAACTCACTGTGTAGACCAAGCTGGTCTCAAACTCACAGAGATCCACTCACCTCTGCCTCCAGAATGCTGGGATTAAAGGCAGGCATAGCCCAGCTCAAATTTGTTTTAATTACATTAAAGTATATTTTAACTAAAACCTTCACCCAAGAAAAGAAGCGTCCTTAGAAAGTACCAAGGTCTGTTTCTCTTAAAGTGATTTAGATGAAGTCAAAGGCACACAGTTTAGGCATTTGGTTAGATTTCAGTGTGCCATCCTACTTGGGAAGTTTCCATCATGAAAGGAAGGTTGGGAAGGTTACATCATCAAAAGATTCTCACTATGAGATATCATCTCCTTCCACTTCAGTTGACTCCCCCATCTCTTATGCTTCAAAAGAGCTAACTCACAATTACAGTTCAGTCAATACAGATACCACAGTCAATGGGAGGGTTTAGTAGTGGATGTTTGACTGGCTGTGAGTCCATTAGTCAGTGAGGGGTTTGTTGTTACCACTGACGTGTGGGTTTATGTACCTCAACAGGTGAAAGGACCAGTGTAGGACCCTGTTTGACTACCAGGCCCCTACATCTGTCTTTGTGGCTATCTACTTCTTGTTTCATATTAAAACTCTTTGTTAATGCTGGAGGAAAAGTAACAGTCAATAAAGCAACTAAGATAATAGCTGTGGGCAAAGCAGAGTCTTAGGTTGGCCTGGGTTTCTTCTGTGGTGGTTTGAATGAGAATGTTCCCCATAGGCTCGGACATTTGAATACCTAGTCCCCAGTTGGTTTGGAGAAGTGCAGCCTAGCTGGGTGGGCTTTGAGAGTTTAAAGCCCCACGTGGCTTCCAGTATGCTCTCTGTGCTGTGGCTAAGCATGTTATCGCTCAGCATCCTTCTCCTGCCGTCATGCCTCCCTGCCATGATAAACTCATCCCTCTGGAATCATAAGCCAAAATAATAAACTCTATTTCTTTAAGTTGCTTGTGGATGTGGTGTTTTGTCACAGAAACAAGAAAGTGGCTAATATATCTTCTAAAGAGTCTTAAGACCAATTATTTCTTTAAACTCTTCACTGCTATATTGAGACATGATTTGGGTTTTTTTGGCAGATTATGTGTGTGTGTGTGTTGTTTAGACAGGATCTCAATATGAAGCTCTGACTGTCTTACAACTTGTTATGTAAAACAGGCTGTCCTGAAACTCACAGAGATTTGCATATCTGTTCCTCCTGAGTGCTGGATTAAAAACATGGCTTGACCATATCTGGCGAGTTGTATGTTTTTAATGTATATAACTTGATGAGTTTAGCAATGTATGTACTCCCAATGATTTTGTTTGTTTGTTTGATTTTTGATTTTTTGAGACAGGGTTTCTCTGTAGCTTTGGAGCCTGTCCTGGTCTTGTAGACCAGGCTGGTCTTGTAGACCAGGCTGGTCTTGTAGACCAGGCTGGTTTCAAACTCACAAAGATCCGCCTGCCTCTGCCTCCCAAGTGTTGGGATTAAAGGCGTGCACCACCACCACCCAGCTACTCCCAATGATTCTTTGGTATGCATGAGTTTTATAATTTGTTAAAGATGAAAGCAGCCTAGAGTAGTCCAATTGATGTTCCCTGTGTGCACAACAGAACTATGTTAAAACCTGGTGCACACCTATAAATCCAACTCTGGGGATGTGTAAATAGGAGAATAAATTCAAGGTCATTTTGGGCTACATAGTTTGAGGCCAGCCTGGAATACAGGAGACTCCATCTCAGATATTTTAATCATATCTTTATATGAATTAGATGAATGTGCTTTTTGTAAAAGAATTGGGGCTGGAGAGATGGCTCAGAGGTTAAGAGCACTGACTGCTCTTCCAGAGGTCCTGAGTTCAATTCCCAGCAACCACATGGTGGCTCACAGCCATCTATGATGAGATCTGGTGCCCTCTTCTGGCATGCAAGCATACATGGAAGGAATGTTGTATACATAATAAATAAATAAATAAAAATCTTTTTAAAAAAAAGAATTGAATCATGGCTGAGTATATGATAATGAAGAACATAGAGTATATTCAACTTTTTTCAGAGTTGATTAGTATTTTGATTTTTGACTAATCAATGTTGAGAATGCTGTTCCACACACAAACACAGTACAGAATGACAGAACTGTATTTAGGGCCTGAGATGGCTATTCCTGGTGATCCACTTGATTACCTCTAGAAAATTAACTAAAACCCATATGGCTGGGCACACCTGTGAAGCATTTTTTTCTCAATTACACCATTTGAAGTAAGAAGAGCCACTTTTGAATGGATCTCTGAGGTGGGAAGAGTCACCTTTAATCTTGGCCACACCGTCTGCTGGCGGCCTATACAAAGGACACGGAAGAAGGAAGCCAGCTGTCCCTTTACCTGCTTACTCTCACTCTCACTGGCGAGTCCATTCCTTCACTGGCATTAGAGCCTGCTTCTTCAGGCTTCCAGAATATACTGAAGACCAGCTGAGTCTTGTGGCCTGAGAAATTACTGGATTCTTGGACCTTCTTTTGGTATGCAGCCATCATTGGGCTAGCTTGACCACAGCCTGTAAGCCATTCTAATAAATCATATGTATATTCCACTCTATAAGTTCTTTTTCCATAGCACCCTGATTATAATACAGGGTCATTTTTGAAATTGGTGGAAAAATATGTTCTAATGCTAAAACAAAAATTCATCTCAAACTTTTTTAATTCAACTATTTAGCAACTTAATTTTTAAAATGAAACATTCTAACATAATACAATCCAAAGACAGACTAATTCATACTTTGAAAGAATGATGGTAGGAAAATAGTACAATTTTTTTCTATTACTAAACCATTGTGTTTCTATAAGAGCGGAACACTTCAGATGTACATTAAAGTTGATGCATGCATGTGCTAATATAGCGGTTTGAAGTCTGAGCTGAGGTTTTCAGGCAGTGTTCCTTAGTGCTCTGTTGTATGTTCAGAAGCAAATTCACAGTGAATTCTCAACATGCAATACAGGTGAGTGTTGACAGAAAACATTTCAGACCCATTACATGTTTGATGTTAAATTAAATTTTAGTTTCTACACATTCAAAAGCCTTTTATTGCAAAATTTTTTTGCAGCCCCAATGTTCATTTACATGATTCCCATATGGAGTTGTGAACCACAAGAATCAGGGCTCTATATCATAAATCTGCCCATCACATTCAAGCATTCAAGTTTCTTTCTACTTTCTTTAATGCGTGTGTGTGTGTGTGTGTGTGTGTGTGTGTGAATATGAGAGAGAGAGGGAGAGAACATTATATAGCAGTATTTTCTCAACTGAGGTTCCCTCAAGACCATCCTTGGTTACTTAGTAAATTCAAAACTAGACTAGAATACATAAGACCTTGCCTCAAAATAAACAAACAATAAATAGAACAAAAAGTCACTTAAAGCATTTTTAAGCCACATTTCCCCCGAAGTAATATTTATTGTAGGAAAAATATAGCGGCAAACAGAAAGAAACTGACGTTCCTTGTAATTCCGTTGCCAGTGTTGTGCAGTGTCATTGTTAAAAAGTGCATACCCATCTTTAGATTCACTTTGCCACTCTTTTAAAAGGTACTAACTAAAAGACAAAGGAACTGGTTTTCAATAGGTTAAGATGAAAATTAATAGCAAGATCCATTTGGTCTAAGGAAATCCCATGAAAAAATGAGTGAGTTTGGAAGCAGAATGACTAGAAGTTGTTTAAAAAAAAATATATGTCATTTGGGGCTTTAGAGATGGCTCAGTGGTTAAGAGCATTGGCTGCTCTTTCAGAGGTCCTGAGTTCAATTCCCAACACTCACATAGTAGCTCACAACCACTTGTAATGAGATCTAATGTTCTCTTTTGGTGTGCAGGCAAACATGCAGACAGAACACTTTATACATAATAAATTAACAAATGCTTTAAAAATATGTCATCAAAGAACAACATTGGATAAATTCAGAGGATTGTTCTATTTTGTGTTAAAATCGCCTCATTCTCATATCCTTTATTTATTCAACCACTTTAGAAAAATGATTTCATTTTATGTGTATGGGTGCCTGAGTACATGAATGTACAGCATCACATGGATGCAGTGCCTGTGGAGGTCAGAAAAGGGTGTCAGAGCGCCAGGAACTGGAGTTGTGAGCCGCCATGTGGGTGCTGGGAACTGAACTCTGATTCTCTGCAAGAGCAACAAGTGCTCTTAACCACTGAGCAATCCTTCAAGCCTCTATTCCACACTTAGGAGAAAAAGATAAGCTAGTTTTGATGGTACATGTTTGTAATTCCAATGCTTCAGTGTAAGAGTTTTAGGGTACCCTGGTTTTATGAGAATCCATCTTGGAGAGCAGGCAGTAGGGTATACAGAGAAGCAATGGAGTGTTAGGTCTACTTCCCTCTGGTGTTGTTTCTGGTTTGTTATTCATCTTTCTCATTGGAGCATAACAGACTGTAATTTTAGGAAGTATTTAATCAAATATTATTGATCTATATAACATTGCTTATTTTAAAAAGTTGTCCCCAGGGCTGGAGAGATGGCTCAGTGGTTAAGAGCTTTGGCTGCTTTTCCAAAGGCCCTGAGTTCAATTCCCAGCAACCACATGTGTTCGCAACCATCTGTAATGAGATTTAGTGCCCTCTTCTGGCCTGCGGGGATTCATGCAGGCAGAACACTGAATACATAATAAATAAATAAATCTGGTGTCAATCAGTTTTTCTCTCTAGTAGAAAATTTTGTGTGCCCAAACCAGTCACAGGGTCTTCTGTGCTTGCAGTCAGTGGTTTCACGTGAAGGGTTTTCACCCGGCAACTGTAAGATGCTGAGCTTGTAAAACCCCAGCTCCTAAGGGATCCTAAAGTTCCTTCTTCTGTTCTGTGGTCTCAAGGGGTCGATGGAAACAAAGCAAGAGCACTCTGCCTGCCTTTCCTGCCTTCTGCAAGGTCATGGGGGCTGGTGGACAGCTCTTTCGGGTCTGGGGCATGTTTGGGGGCTCAAGTGCAAAGCTAGATGTTGACATGATAAAGGAAAGGAAGCATAGGTGGGGGGGGGGTCAGGTAACCTGTCCCAGGTGCCACTGTCCTGTGGTTGAGGCTCCCTTTCTGGTCTGAGTGAGCCCTGTGGCTAGTGTGGCCCAAAACTGACCTGTGCCCATGCTGGTGTCCTCAGGGTGGAGTCAGAACTGGTTGCAAATGTTCTCAGGACCTCTTCTTCTACTTCCAAGACTACTCAAATGTGTTCTAGGAACTTCAGTGCTCCAGGGTGAGCTAGGAGAAGGTCCTCGAACATTCTGGACATGGCTCACCTGCCATGGTGTCATTGGAGTCCATGTAGCTGGATTAGACCAGTTGCTGCATTCTCGTTTGTGTTCTCGTTTGTTAAAGAGATTTTTCTGAACCCAGTGCGGAGGTACAGACCTGTAGTCTTAGCTGCTGTGCAGGAAGCTGAGGCAGGAGACTTGTTTGAACCAAGAAATTGGCCAACCCAGCTTGGGAAACACAGCAGGATCCTTTGTCCAGGGAAAAAAACCTAAAATCCTTCTTTTAAAATTGCAAGTCATGTCTCATTTTGATATAACATCAACCGTTCAGCTTTGACATGATTTAAAATGAAGGAAATGTGTGTGTGTAATAACCTAATTGACAAGCAATCATGCCTGCTCCCTCGCCCAATGTTATCCTAGCATTTGGAGACCCATTTTGTTTAATTTGTTTTTTCATATAGTTTCTGGTGGGAAAATGCATTGCTGTGATACCCAAATTAACTTGATTGAAATGTCTTAGACTTCATCATTTTCCAGTGGCTAAAAAGGTTCTTTCTGAAGTGTTTAATTTTTTAAGTACAGTATATATTAATTTAACTGCTCCGGTCTGACAGTCGTCATTCCATGAGAAATGACCAGGACTCAGGCTCTTAGGCAGATGTTTATTTCCACTTCACTTCCCCCCACCCCAGCGCAAAATTATTTCACTTTGAAAATATACAAACTTTAAATTAAGGTTTTCAAAAACTTGAACAACCTCTTGATTTACTATGATTTTCACGTTTTCTTTACAATTTTCTATAATGTACATCAGAAAGGAAACGCTTAAAAACTGACATAGTCTACAGGAGCTGTTCAGTCAAAAGTGTTGAGAGGGCGTGTCATTCATCAAGCATGTACCTTTTAAATACTTGCATGTAACAAGTTTTAGTCGTTTAACATGAGAAGTTCAGCCATGAAGAATGTAGACCGCATTGAGCTTCTGATTCCTATATAACATTCCACCATTTTCTTGTATGGGAGCTAAAGATAGAGGGTAAAATAAAAATATTCTTTGTCCATTTAGTTATCCTCGACTCCATGAAATCCTCCAAAGTAATTACTGGTGACCACAATACCACCTAGCAAGGGCGGCGGCGACGGCCTTGGCCCTGGACCAGCCGCCTTATTGCTGACCACAGCTGCTCCTGAGCAGAGCAGATGTTTCTCCTTTTGCTTTGGCAGTAAAATTTTATTGAGCAGTTTTGCAAATACAAGGCAGCATATTCTACCTGAGGATGGCTGAAAATCGCAGCCACTTTGTGCAGCGAGGCTGGATCTGCCTAGCCTGCCCGCAGGTCGCACCCCCTCGCTCACGTGCATCCCACTCGGCAGGCTTAAGGGCTTGTGGACTGTAGTCCTCTGGGGTTTGCTCCCCTACCCACCCATGTGTTGGAAGAAGAGCCACACTTGCGGTTGTGACTGGCTGCTTTAAAAGGCTGTCACGTTGGCACTGTGCTCTCCCGTTCAGGGCTGACAAAAGGGAGCGAGGGCATTTTCTTGGGCTGTTTTTTTAGGATGCCCTCCTGCGTTCCACATCTCTTCTGGTTTGGATGTGGACTTGGAAATTTCTTTTGAATTAACTTATTTTGGAGAACTCTCTGCCTCTGTGGGCCCTGAAGGAAAATGACAACGTCTAAGACACTGTCTGTGGGTGGGACCTTTTGGGATCCTTTGAATACGGCCTGCCTTTGCTCTGCCCTGCTTTTTGTCTGAGTTCCTTGTCCCTGGAAAAGGGGATGGATGTGTGAATTGTAGCTGATACTTACAATAGTAGAAGAAATACAGAAAAGTATGACAGATCCCAGCTCCTAGGAGAACCTTGAGTTCGATGTTCAAAGCCAACCTAGGCTATGTAGCAAGCTCCAGGCCAGTGGGAGGTATTTAGTAAGACCCTGTCTAGGAGGAGTTAGTGTTGGTGTAGGAGGAGGAAGAAAACCCGTGATGATTACAGGCTGTTTCCCAGGAACTTTCAAAGAAAACAACATACAAAGATACTAGCAGTTGAGGGTATAAGCATGGCATGAATTCCCACAGAGCCTCAAGCCTTAGGAGGAAGGGTTAGATAGAAGGTCAGAGGACAGAGGTCATGTGGTGAGAATGTGCCTGGCCTGTGCTCCCTCAGCAGAGAGGAAGTGGCAATGACCTCAGTCCTGAATGGTGGTCCCAGGAGTGTGTCACTGTGGGAATCGATCTAGCCAGCTTTGTGGCAGGCAGATGACCAATCTTGATAGCCCGATTAGAAGACCTGTAAGCCCTCTGACACCAGAACATCATTGAATATTCTATATGGTCCATATGTAGTCCCTGGGATAGGGTGAGTGACTGCTTTAGATGCATTGGCCCGGGAAGGTCAAAGTAGTACGTTCACTTTTACAAGTGTTCTTATGAGGGCTGGCAGCCTGGGCCCCTGCCTTAATTCTATCTCCAGCACAAACCCTTCCCAAAACATGTATGCTTATGAACACTAGAGACACACACTTTATTCCTTATGGTCCTTCTTTTAGATTACTCTTTTCCTCTTTTCCGCCACGTCTCTAAAGCTCTGGTGTCGGCGTTCACCGTGGCAGCCTTGCTTCTTGACTCGGGCTTGCCCTCCCCCACTTCATTTTGTTCCCAGAACAGAGCACTCCTTACACTGGGATGAGAAAAGTTAATTTTAATCCTCCAAGGGCTTATTTGCTAGCACAAAAGGTCACGAAACACACCCAAAACCTGAACTGTTAGCAGTGTCCTAACCGGACTGTGCTACTGGAGTCGGCCTTCGAAGGCCCCGCTAATCCAAAGGTCATGCATGGGATGGGATGGAAGCACTCTCTCCTTACTGGTGTAAGGAGAAGCCCCCTCCCCAACACCTGTGTAGCTCAGGCTGGCCTTGAATTCACAGTAGTCCTCACCTCAGCCCCCTACCCCAGTACTGAGATGCATTTTACCCAGCTCCCAGTATAACTGACTTGTTATCAGTACAATAGGAAAGGCCTTTCTGCATCTCGCTGACAGATACACTCCAAAGCTTGTAGGTTCAACACACTCGAAGCTCTTAAAGCCTCTTATTGGGATGTCCCAAGGATATCACCCACCACAAAGATCATGTCAACTGAAATCAAATGAGGAAAGTTTGAAAAGGCTCTCTCTCTCTCTCTCTCTCACACACACACACACATATACACACACACATGCACATCAAGGTTGTTA
Organism: Ondatra zibethicus; assembly: GCA_004026605.1. Lineage (NCBI taxonomy): Eukaryota > Metazoa > Chordata > Mammalia > Rodentia > Cricetidae > Ondatra > Ondatra zibethicus. The sequence goes on from PVIU01007728.1 coordinate 79,238, forward strand.
ATATGAGCAGTAGCAGCAGCCACTGTAGAAAGAAAGAAGATTGTAAAAGGGGCTGATATTTTCCCTGGGGTTGTTGAGGGCTTTCTGGAACATTCAGAGCCTGGGCCCTGTAGAGAGATGTCTTCATGGATGGATGTGTTTCTGGTCCATTTGTCTTCCTCAGCACATACATAAAGGAAAGGGTTATTAAAAGAAGGGCAAGGAAGAAAATGGAACTTAAACCCAAGTGCTGTAGGCCCGTGATCCCGGCATTTGGGAGGTAAAGGGAAGATCAGTCCCTTTGGACTTAGGGGAAGTTTGATGCAAGCCTAGGCTGTGTGAGACCCCACCTCAAAACAACAGTAAAACTAATATAAATAAAAACAAGTTGTAGTCATTTCAGACCTAAGATTTATAAACGCGAGCTCCTTCTGCTTTGGACAAGTAGGCCATAACTGAGCACTTCTCTTGTGGCAAGGCCTACTCCACATCAGGAAGGCAGTCAGGAAGTGCTAGAGACCTCAGAAGAAGAAAGATGACTATACACATCAAGAAAGAGAAGGAAAGCAGCCTCCCACTTTAAGACGCTGAGGGCACTCCGGCAGAGAGTTCCATGAGCTCATGGGTTTTGGTAAAGAGCTGGTGGGGAGGACCTGGAAGCCAGGCTCCTGAGCTGAGGTCGGGATAGTAAGAAACACTTAGTTCTGGGTGAGTTCCTGTCCATCTCAGATTCTGCTCTGCCATCCAGGGATGAGATCACGAGAGATGTCTTTCTAGTTCAATCTGGCTTTTGAACATCAGTCCTATATTGGATGAGCTCGGAAAGCTTTTTACGACCAATGGCTACCTCGAGACGTTTCAGAGCAGTGGGTACTAATCATACTGGGGACAACTTGGGAATCCAACACACATTTCCATTACTGCTTCCAAGCCCTGGCCCTGCCCCAGTAAACCCTTAACCCAGAACAGCCATGTCATTTCCTATAAGCCAGTCTCAGATCAGTGGTACAAGATCTAGGTACTGAAAGCCCAACTGGAAGGCAAAACAACAGAACTCTCATGTGACCTGGCTTTCCAAGGATCTGTCAGCCTCGGGGCAGGCTGGTGGAGATGTGTGAATGCCAGGCCCGGTTCTAAGGAATGTGCGATTCCCTTCTGGAAAGAGACTGGATCCGGCCTCATCCAAGACCCTGCCTGCCTGAGAGACCTCCCTGCTGACTGACTGATGTGTTAGTCTCCAGGGACAGAGCTGCACAGTCGAGGAAAGTAGCAGGAGCATCTGATCTGGGCAGGTCATCTGGCCCCCATAAAAAGCCATCCCAACTGGGATGGCTAGACTGCTGGGTTCCCGACAGGCCTGGATTATTGGACAAAGCCACCCAGTCCATCTTTGTTTATGGAACTCGTTTTCAGGCACACGTGTTTTATAGCTAGGTGGGGGCTGTAAAGAAGCTATTTATAATGAAGAGCCCACGCACCTGAGGTTCACATCAACCTGATCTAAAGGAACTTCCCATGGGTGGCAGTTTAGGAGAAAAAGGGAGAAAAGGATGAGGAAAGAGGGGGGGTCTAATAAAAATAGCTGAGATCACTCAACAGTTATCAAGAAACAGATACTACAATTTTATAACATGCAGTACTAAAAGTATATGCACTCTTAAAAGGCAATTAAAACGTATGCTCCAAAACTATAAAACATTTTCTTTTCATCTGCAACATAGAGGGCAGATTAGAACACATTAATAACGTTTTGTTTAGAGTTCAGTTTCTGATGGTTTCCAAATGTAGTCTGTGTAGATTAACCAGAAGGAGTCCAGTTCCCTTTTTTAAGAGCGCTTGTAAAGGAAAGCAATGTGGTAAGATTGTTATGAAAAGAGAGTGTATTTAGGAAATAGCACTTAGCAGGGTCTCTCTGAATGGCTGCCAGGTCAGGAAGCTGAAGTGCAAGGCTTGGCCCTTGTTCAGCCCCCCCAGTTCCAACTCCTTGACCACACAGTACGTCAGGAACATGTCACAAGCCAGCCAGGAAGGCTCAGCCCCGCCCCTGGACCAGCTTGGCACAGCCGGCTTTCACATAACCCAGGGCTCCAGAGGGGCCGGAGGCAGGCATTCCAGGGCCACGGGAACATGCAGTTTTTTAAAATAGAAATGAAGAACTTTTTTTTTTTTAAGCCTGGGAATTAAACAGTTCCTGGATCCTTATGGAACAGGGCCCCTCGCATAGAGTGTCAGAGGTAAAAAGGGCCCTAAAGGTTACCTCATCTCTGTCCCTGGCAGTTCTGGAGTCCCTATCTCTGAGCTCTCTGGATGCTAGGTCCACCGCGTCCCCATCACTGGATTCATCCGGGCATCCTGAGAGCTCCCATCATGTCCTGGGAGCCAACTTCATTGCTCCCAGGTCCTCTTTTGGTCTTGGCTCTAGGGGACCACCCCATGCTTTATCTATAACCTTCCCTAACCGCTCTGGGTCTGCTTCTTCATCTGCCAAATACATCATGTCAGCATTTGCTTCACTGAGTTCTCAGGCCTAGTTAAGTCATGTGCGGGATATAGCGCCTGGCTGAAATGGGGTGCAGTATGTGTCATTAGTGGTAACAGCATGTGCGATGGGACGTGGTTTGCATAATTTTCTCTATCTTTACTTGGGCAGATTCTGTATTCAGAGCCCCCTTCAGGAAAGGTGGCCTTGGGTACGTGGCAGAACAGGGGTTTCCTGAGGCAGAGTAAAGGGGTAGTAAGTCACCAGAACTCTGGGCCAAGGCTGCCAGGACTCCTGGGATCAGATGCCCTCTGAGGAGCCCAGATTCCCCAGGACTCTCTCTGTTGCTGTTCTGTTTGTTTCCTTTGTTAACTTCATTGTATACTTTTCACTTAAGGAGACCTTGGAGGGATCTTTCGTAGCCATTCTCTATGGCTTCCTTGGGCAAACTGAGGCTCAGACAAATTGAGACTGGCCTTCCTTTTGCCAGCCCAGCTAAGTCGTTGAATGGAGTCTTGTGTAATTTACATATAAAAGGAACTCTGTTGGAGAAAGAGCCTTCGGCTAATACCCTTAAGACCTAAATCCTTTCGGTTTTCTTTTCTGTTTAGCCCCCAGGAACCCTAGTTAAAATTGCAGTTGTACCCTTATTCCTCAGTCAACACAGAGACAGCCCTGCTGCAAAACTCAAGAGAGCCAGCCGCCTTCCCTGTGTGTTATTAGGGAACAATCCCCTATAAAAGTTAAGTGGATGTTTTTTATTTAAAACCTTGAAGAGGCTTAGCCCTGCTGGGCTGCTGCCGGCCTCCCTCAGCAGGACCCTCTAGGCCTGTGGTAATACCTCCACTCTGAAGATGACTTATTTCCTAGCTGCCGACACAACTATGACCAGCATATTTCTTTTCTAATACAAGACTCCTGGACTTAGAAAGTGGAATTGTTGCTTCCGTTGCTGCCTCAGTGATCTTCCCTTTAGGCTCCCCTCGCTCCCTGTACCCGGAGAGTGCGGCTAACAAAGCCATCACTGACCTAAAACAAAACAACTACACATTCATGGACTCCAGTGGGAGCATGTTTGTGATTTCATCTGAGATTGTTCAGTTCCTATAGTGCCTGCTCACAGTGCAATGACCCTATTTTGTCACCTCCCTTTTTCCCCCTTGATCCCTTCCTCTGTGGGGGCCTCGTGTTTCATTAATCTCGGTGTGTTCTGAAGGCACTAGTGAACATTTTTTTTTCAAAGAGCTGGAATTGTCTCAGAAACAGAGCATTGAGTTATTGAAGTTCCGTGTGTTGCTTGCTCTCTTCCTCTCCACCCCAGAAGTGGATGGAGCTGTCGGCGGTTCCCTTTACATCACTTGTTAAAACACTTCCCAAGCTAATCTCACTTAGGATTTGCCCAGGAAGAGAACCAGAGCACAGGGGTCATGACTCACCTCAGGGTTACCTTTGGGCGTGATAAGAGAGCTCCAGGTTAGGCAAGCTGCAAAGAACCTAAGGCAGGGTGCTGTGTTGGCCTGGGTATGGAATCCCAACACCTGGAGACTGAAGCAGGTGGATCACAGGTTACAAGCCTGCCCCAGGTATGTTCCAGGATATTGTCTCGTGGGGTGTGTGTGTGTGTGTGACAATTGGGTGATCATGCCTAAACTTCTTTCCCCAGTTAGGCTCTATGAGATCTCCAGAATATTCCATGTTTGGTATCTACATTTGCTTTCCTGCATTTCTTCTCTGTGTCACCATCCCCAGAGCATCACGTGCAGCTGCCGAGAACGCAGAGACTTCTGTCCCTATACTTCTGGGCCTGCAGTGGGCATCTCCCCATGTGGGAGGAGTCAGTGTGAACCCTGAAGTCAAAGGAGACTTGGCTTTGGTGCCTCTGCCTGTGTGGTTGACATTAGTGCTGTGCTTATAGAGGGTGAAGCTTAACAGAATGTTCATTCTTTGGAGATCTTTTTAGGCTGTCTTAGCCATACTGTGTGTAGGGTTTGGAGACTCCAGGGTTTCTGCTGTAGCTGTTTATGTGGGAAGCTCACCACAGTGTTTTTTTTCCCTGAGCTTGTGGTAATGTCCTAGCAATTTGTTTAGATGTTCAGTGAATGATACCTTATTATTTTATTAAGTGATGGGGTTTGACTTGAAGGAAGCTTGAGTTCTTGATGGTTTTCTTGGCAAGCTACTGTATGCATATTTTCTCTTAGACTTTAAGGCCCGGGGAAGGCATACCACCCCCTTTCCCTTAAAAATGGATCCTGGCTAAACAGATTTCTGAACCTCTAAATTGCAACTGTATCCTATATATTTCATTTTTCTGACTTTTTTTTTGAACCTTTCATAGTGAGTATACATTACCCACCACACCCTCAACCTCTGCTGGTAGGCATAAGTGTAGTGGCCCAATGGCTTTATGTAGCTGAGGCTTTTTCTAACAGAAAAGTTAGATTTACCTTCCAAGTGGCCTTGATCTGGACCATCCTACAGAGGTCATTAAGACTCCTGTCTTAAAGCCAAAAGCAGTTTCTTTTCTGGTTCGCTCTGTTGGATGTCTTTGTCTATGGAGTTCAAGGTGTTGGTGTTCCGTGTTTACTGCTTGTCTTTGAAGACACTTAGTCATGAGCACACAGTGGAGCAAGACCGTGATGCCAGCTGGAGACAGGGTCACACAAAACAGTCATTTCCAAAGGAACCTGAGGGGTTTAGGGCTATTTTCATCCCAAGGCCCAAGAACCACAAGTAACCCCAGGCCTCAAGCCCCTGAGGAAAGGGAAGAACTCAGTGCTTCACTTAAGCACTTTAAGTTCCATGAAAGTCCTAGGTTGTCTCCAAAGTTCTGAGATTGACTTAAGGCTTGGGAAGCAGGACTAAAAATGATAAAGAGGAGAATTCCGGCTTTTAACCCATGTCCTTAGTCATTTCTTCACAAATACATTCAACTTCTCCTAGCTAGACTACTTGAGCAGTCATATGAGAACCTTACCCAAAATAACAGAAGTTTTTCTCATGTCAAAGTTTTTTCTCCTCAGAACCGTTAAGGAAGCCAGACTCAGCTGCGCACACCTATAAATAAGCCTAGCACTCTAGCTCGAGGCCATCCAGGGCTTTGTGGCAAGTTCAAGTCTAACTTCAGCTACGTACACTTTGTCTTTAAAAGACAAAGGTCTGGGATATAATTCAGTGGGGGAAGGATTTACCTAATACATGCAAGATGCTGGAGCTGAAAACAGAAGAGAAATACGCTTTTCTTATACATCGCTACCTTGAAATAATGTCTTGGTTAAGGTCTGATGGAAGGAATGGATCTGGGTTCAATCAAATAATCCAAGATATGGCAGCTTTGCAACAAATGTGGCCTTCACTTAGCCTCTGACTTAATCTGTGCAAGTGTGAGCAACAAACTGCTCAGAGGGTTCTCATGATTATTAAATGAAACTCACATGCACTCTTACTAGGGATCCGGGAGTCAGAAGTCTCCCAAAGCCCACTTTCACCTTGGTTCTAACCAAAGTTTTTTGTGTCTTGCCTCCCACTTCTAGCTTAGATGAACTCTTTGCGTGGGACAGAGTTAGTTACTTAGTCTCCCTCGCCTGCCTTTTACCTTTCTCCTCCAGCTCTACTCTCTTGGTCATGCTCCAATATGGATTGAGTATTATAGTAGAATGATGCTCATTCCTTATGTCGTGGTTTTCTAACAAGGGAATTTGTGATAATAAATGCTATCAACTCACCCAATATGATAGAGCTGAGATATGCCCTCTGTCGTATGTTTGGGAAGCCATGTCTTACTGGGGAAGAAGCAGAGAACACTCGCCAAGTGTTGACCACTGACCGTCTCGTCCTTATGTAGCATATGGATTCGTATTTGTAATTCCTCCTAGATAAGACTTTAACCATCCCTTGTAATTTTATTAATCCAGCCTAAACTGACAGATGTTGCAGCGAGCCCTGAGCTCTTGGGGATTCTTGTTTCATTTCTGATTAAAAGATGAGTTTTCTTCTTAAACTCAAGGGTCTACGTATGCACAGATTCTTCTTTCTTAAACATCTTGTTTGAGTGCCAGTAGCAACCTTGTTTATTCTCCAGTGGGTACCGGATGGCACTTTTCTATATCTGAGCCCTTTCTAAATGTTTCCTTCTTGCACACAGGTAGTGTGGGTGACGGTAGCACCCGCTAAGCTGTCAGCACTTAGATAATAGCAGTTGGTATATGAGTTTTGCTCTAGAGGAGACTAAGCAGCGCTCAGAGGACTAATCTGTGTGGATCTCCGCTCTTCTCTAGGGCCACAGAATTTGAGAACACTGAAACTCAGCCAGATCATGACCCAGAGGTCTGCTGAATGTCCCAGGGTGATTGATGCTTTGTTCTCCCTTATTAGAGGCTAGCTCCGCCTTTCATAGCACAGTAATTGCTGCAGGGGTTGAGCCCAGGTGACCGGTCTCACACTCAAAAACGAGGTTGTCTGTTACATCCTTTTATGGGTCTCTGGCAACAATGTGAAGTGCTACCCCAGAAAGCTTAGTATCCGGATCTTAATGAACCCATTGAACTTTTCCAGCCATTTTTTTTCCTTTCCATCAACCTACTTCTAAGAAGAGGCTCATGTTCTATTCCAAGGGCACCAGCCTTTGAACAGGCGTTTGTCCATTCCTGGCCTAGGACAATCATGTTGGAGATCTCCCATAGACACCAGACACTCGCTATCACGCTCACTCCTGTTGGCTGATCCCCTTGGTGCTTTCAGGAGCACCTGAGGTCATCTTCTGTCCCAAGGAGCGCCACTGTGCGGCATCTCACTCACTCACCAACAGGACTGTGGATGCTCTTCCCATCACTTTTGGACTGACCTGATCATATCTGTCTCTCTGTGTGTTAAGCAGGTCCCTCAAAGTAGATTGTCATTAATCCTCACAACAGCCCCTGATGGGGGGTGCTGCTGCACCCATTTCACAGATGACTGTAACTTGCTGAAGGATTAAACAGTTTCTGTCTGCCCAAACTGTGAAAGAACTGGAAAATCTCATCCTCTCCATGTTTACAGAAAGCCGGAGAAATGCCTGTGGTTCTTCATTTACCCCGGTGTTATCAGAAACTCCCAGGTTGTTACTTCAGTGAGCTGAGCTGAATGAGTACAAGAATTGGTCAATGTGAAAACAGATTGCCACAGTTTTACAAGAAAGCCAGAGAAACCCAAAGATATTTGACAAATTGGAAGTGAAAAGCTGAAGTAAAAATATTCAGCTTAAGATCATGTGCTGGTACCGACGTGAGGTCTATGGAAAACGAGGGAGCTGGCATCAAGTTTCTGGAATATGCAATTTTACAATGGGAACGTGTTATAAAACGCTCGGCCGCTGTTGTTTGCCTTGGAATTTAGGGTGAGAGACATGAAGGCTGACAACTCGCTTCCTGTTGTAGGTCAGGGCTTCAAGGAACTCTGTAATCTTCCCACCAGCTTTACTCTCTCCTGGAACTCACTGGTAAAATTAGATGCTGGCTGGACTTCAGTGGTTGAGTTTGAAGGCTTTCGGAGGCCAAGTCAGACAACTGCAGCGGGCGGCTTTCTCACAGTCCCACGTCAGGAGATTCTCTGTAGAGACTAACAGGGTTTTCGGGAGTTGCTCTGTAGAGACTAACATGGTTTTCCGGAGATACTCTGTATAGACTAACATGGTTTTCCGGAGATGCTCTGTAGAGACTAACATGGTTTTCAGGAGATACTCTGTACAGACTAACACGGTTTCCCGAAGATACTCTGTATAGACTAACACGGTTTGGTGATGGAACTGGTGAGTGTCTTGTCAGTTGCTCCGTAAAGGACATTGTTCCTAACAATGCCCATCCGAGCAGAAGGAAGTTGTGTTTGTGTGGGTAACCTCAGAAATAGGATCGACTTCATGTTCTCTACCAACAGGCTGCACTCACATCTCTTTTGCTCCCCAAATGTGACCTATATGGTGAGAGTTAAAAAAAAAAAAACAGCCACCCCATGTGAGGATTTAGTTGGAATTGTTTTTATGCACAGTTGAATAGACTCTGAGAAGCAGACACGGTTAAAGGGGTGTGGGAAGAAACCGTTTAAAGAGTGAGTGTGCTCCCAACCCAGCATCGAACACATTTATCTAATTTGACACATTTTGCCTGGAAGTCACAGAAATAGACTGAGGTCTCCACCCCCACCCCCACCCCCCTTCGGAATATAAAGAGTCAGAGACTAAAACCAGACTAAAAAGAGCGAACCCATTAGGGAAGTACCTCCCTGGGGAGCGGGTGGGCAGGGGAAAGGAGGTTAGATGGCAGTTATTAAACACTGAATCAAGAATCTGCTCTGAGAAGCTGCTGCCTGGGAAGCCCTTTCTTCCCAGACTGAGGGCAGGAGCTGGAGCAGGCGCGGGCTCTGCTTTTTCTCCGCTGCAGGATGCTACCCCCTGACCCTTTATAAGGCAGCCTTACTTGATTACTTCTTTTAATTCCAGGCTCAAAACAGCTTGTAAAGCTGTGTTGTTTTTCTTTTTATCATTCCTCCCCAGATTGTGTGGGCCACACTGTAGCAAGATTTCCCCTCCGTCCACATCTGTTTTCCAACCTCATTATTCTTCTGTTATTACATTCATTAAAAAGAAGCTGTTTATCTCTTCTCTGCATGTTTTCCCCAGTTTCAAAACCTAAAATGGTGACTCATGTGCTGTTTGATGTGACCTACATGATCCCTCCACACTGATCATCGCATACACACGGAGGAATTAATTGAACCTTATTGTTTAAATTAGTTATACCCAGGTCAGAGCTTACAGCTCTCTGATGCTGGAGATTGCCAAGGCTTCTCATTCTAACAGCTGGGCACAGAGGCTCTTGCTTATAATCCTAGCACTTGGGAGGCTGAGGAGGAGGATCAGAAGTCAAGACTGGCTTGGGCTACATAGAGAATTCTAAGGCTAGCCTGGACTGCAAGAGAGTTTTGTCTCAAAACAAAACAACCAACTTCTCATTGTGTATTCAAATGTGATCATTCTCTGTGGGGCATCTGAAGGTCACATGGCTACTAGTGTGTAGTTAGCTTAGCTCCTTAGCACTCTGATTTGGCTACAGTGACTTAAAGACAGAAGGAAACAGGGAGGCAGAGCACTAGTGTTTAGCGTAGGCTTTTTTTGTTTTGTTTTTTATGAAATGTGGGGCCTTTATGAAGAGCAATGAGATGAGGGTTCCCATTCACACCATTTCTATACAGACAGTACAGTATATTGAGAATAAGAGATAAGAGAAGCGGGGTGGTAGTGGCGCACGACTTTAATCCCAGCACTCGGGAGGCAGAGTTCAAGAACTGGCTCCATAGCTACTAGGAAATCCTGTGGGGGGGGGGAGGCAGGCCAACAGATCTCTGTGAATTCAAGGCCACATAGTGATGGAGTAGGGATGGAAGGCCCTGGGCTTGCTAGACAAAGGCCATGACAAGGCTTTGAGTTAGAGTCCTGGGTAGAAACCAGTAGCAAACACAAAAGAATCTCATTTGTCTTGTAGGCTCACATATCTGATGGATTCAAGACCAAACACGAAATCTATGGATCCCGCAGCATTTTTAATTCTTTTGGTGAAAGTAGGTGATGTGGGAGTCCCCTCTGTATGCTGTGAAAGGAGAAAGGCAGAAGGCGGGCCGGGCCTGGAGGGCACCAAAA